>ML103079.1:134199-183179 GCA_003697995.1 Taxidea taxus jeffersonii
GGGTGGTGGGATGGACAACCAGGAAGAACCCGAGAAGAAAGTGACGACTGGGAAGAGCAGGAGGCACAGCCCTGGGGGAAGCCGGAGAGCCCTTGTAAAGGTTATGGCTGGAAATGGCAGGTGAGCCTAGGCGGGGATGGGGAGGAAGGGTAGAGGCTAGGATAGATGTGAGGGAGATGGAGGAGGGAGTGAAGGGGGCAGGGAGGGGGCGAGTGGCTGGAATGTGAAGGATGGAGATGGGAGGGCAGGGATGGACAGTGGGGAGTTTATAGGTGGGAGGAGTTGGGGTGGCAATGTATCAGGGCGCTGGCAGACCGGGAAGTGGGGAGAGGCGCCCCCTCGAGTGAGGCCCCACCTTGTCCAGGATGTACTTGTTGAGGTAAGGCATGTATCCCTGGCTGGACACGGGGCCATCGTCATCATCCCGGAAGTGCTCCTCCAGAGCCACGGGGTCGTGGGGAATGTGAAGGACCGTGTACAGGTTGTGGGACAGCACCTGAGACAGAGTGGCGATTTGCCTTGCGTGTCCCAGCTGGAACTGGGCTAGAGGGGTGCTGCCACCTCCCGGCTTGTCCCCATTCCCAACCCAGCTAAGTCCTCTGCATGCATTATTCAATTCAATCATAACTAAAATACAGGCATCTGAATACGGGTAATATGATTCAGCCATAAAAAAAGATGGACAGCTTGCCATTTGTGACAACATGGGGGGACCTTGAGGGCATTACACTAAGTGAAATAAGTCAGAGAAAAATATATACCATATGATCTCACTTCTATGTGGAATCTAAAAAACAAATTAACCTCCCATCCCCCTACTGTAAGCTCAGAGACAGAAAACAGATTGGTGGTTGCCAGGGGCAAGGGGTAGGGCGGCGGGTATACTGGGTGAAGGGGGTCAAAAGCTATAACTTTCGGTTATAAAATAAGTCATGAGGAGGTATCCTACAACATGGAGACTATAGTCTGGCCTATCTGAAAGTTGCTAAGACTAGATTTTTTAAAATTCTCATCCCAAGAAAAAAGGTTGGTTTTTTTTTTTTTAAGATTTTATTTATTTATTTGACAGAGACAAAGAGATCACAAGTAGGCAGAGCGGCAGGTAGAGAGAAAGGGGGAAGCAGGCTCCCCGATGAGCAGAGAGCCCAATGCGGGCCTCGATCCCAGGACCCTGAGATCATGACCTGAGCTGAATGCAGAGGCTTTAACCCACTGAGCCACCCAGGCGCCCCTCAAGAAAAAACGTTTTGTAACTATGTATGGTGATGGATGTTAACTGGACATTGCGGTGATCATTTCACAATATTTACAAATACCGTGTCATTAATTTGTACACCTGAAACTAATATAATGTTACATGACAATTATACCTCAATAAAAACAAAACAAATCCTAAAACATACACACCTTACTATGCACCAAGCCCTGAGCTAAGCACGTTATATATAATTCACTTAACCCAACACCGCTGTTAATATCCCTGCTTTACAGATGAGGTAAAAGAGCTGGGATTCAAACCCAAGCAGCCATGTTCTCAGCCACTTCATTGGGTAGGGATGTCCTCTTTCTGCAGACAAGGACACTGAGGGTCAAGAGATCCAGGACTTGCCCAAGGATCCACAGTGAGCAGGAGTCTGGATTCAAACCCAGCTCCACAGATCCCAAAATTCAGGGGCTTCCTAGGATGCTGGGCTGTCAACAGGGAGGTGGCTGTTGCTCCAGGGCAGGAGCCCCGAATTTCCCATCATTCCCATCAAAGACTCGGGGTTCAGGCTGCAGTGTGTCTGCTCCAGTAAAGGCAAGTGCAGCTATCCCAGTCACTGTCCTTCAAAGATGGAAGGGAGTTGGGGAGGGCTCAGAGAAGGCTTGTGCAAGATGGTGTGTGACGAGGAGGAAAAGGCCTGAAAGGGATGGTGGCCGTGATGGTGCGGAGGGGAAACACGAGTTGGATAACAAACCATGAAAGAGATTGAAGTTTGAACAAGATCAGGAAAAGATAAAAATGCCTTGGGGGTAATTCTGTTGTAGTACATATCACAGAGGGAATAGTTCAAGTATTCATTACTGGGTTGCCTGGGTGGCTCAGTCGGTTGAGTGTCTGACTCCTGATTTCTGCTCTGGTCTTGATCTTGGGGTTGTGAGATCGAGCCCCACATTGGGCTCTGTACCGAGCCAGCAGTCTGCTTGGGATTCTCTCTCTCCCTCTTCTCCTGCCCCCTGCCCCCACTCACACACACATTCTCTCTAAAAAAATAATAAAATAGTAAGTTCAGAGTAAACAGCCGAGCTGAGCTTGAAAGCAGGTGTGCCTGGCTCTGAAGGCTGCCTCACTATTCCTGTGCTGACCCTGAGGCTCTTTCTGCAGGTAGATTGTGAACTCTGGAGACAGCCTCTCTGTTCCTATGTCCCATGGCCCCTGTGTCCTCTTCTGCACATGAAAGGCAGTCTATGAATGCAGTGTAGAAGGGCTGTTCCCAGCAGCAGTTAAGCTTAGAATCAGTTCCTGAGGCAGGAGCTGGCAACATCCCAGAGGTGGTCCTTCTTTATTCTCTGGTGAGAGCAGGGTTGGGGGGACTGGACAACCCGGGACAAAGGATTGAGAATTTTCCCCAGTATTCCGCTGAGTCTCAGGTTCGACTGCAGCAAAGCTGGGAGTTGGAAGGCCCAGCCAGAGGGAGCTTATCTTTTCCCCTCACTCCCCTCTGGGCAGCCATCCTTGACCCCCACCTCCATCCCTACCCTTGTCCCCATGCTCTTCAGATCATCTCCTGCACAAGGTTTCGTTCTGCTTCTCTTGTTCTAAAAGGCAGTTTCTTCCTGATGAACTCTGCCTTCTCCACCCATATTTGGTAATGGAGCCTTGCTTTTTTTGGGGAGGAGCACCTCTCCCCCATTCACTAATATCTGTGTTATGGACTCTGCACCCCTGGCCCACAGGTGGGCACATCGGAGTCATGGTGATTGGCTCAAGGACACATGACCAATCGTGGGCCAATGAGAATCAGCCCTACGATTTTTTTGCTTCCTCTAGTGGAAAGAGGTATACTCTTCCCACAGAATTGTTAAACTGTTGGAAGGGAGATAAACACCTTCACCTTCTGCGCCTCGGTTTCATTGTCAGCAAAACAGTGGGATAATACCTGTCCCGTGAACAGGCTGTGAGGATAGAGTGAGAGGACATATGGAGACAGCCAGAGTTAAATCTGCACGGAGCAAATGTTAGATCCCTTCCTGTCTAGAAAGTGAGATTTTTTTTTTTACCTAATGAATTGACATAGATCCGACTGATAACATTAGGTACTGAAGAGGTTGTGGAGAAATAGGGCCATTCTCGAATGTCCTACTGTTGAGGTGTGAATTGGTAATCTTCCTGGAGGGCAAGAATGTATCAAACTTAAAATTGGGAATGACCCCAGCACTTTTTTTTTCTTTTTAAGATTTATTTATTTCAGAGAGAGAGAGAGAGTGTGTGTGTGTGTGTGTGTGTGTGTAAGCTGGGGGAGGGGCAGAAGGAGAGGGGAAGCAGACTCCCTGCTGAGTGGGGAGGGCTTGATCTCCCAACCCAGAGATCATGACCTGAGCCAAAACAAGAGTTGGTTGCCAAACCCACTGCAGCTGCGCCACCCAGGTGCCCTGCCCCTCACATTTCTAATCATCTAACCTGGAGATGCTCAAGCGAACAGAGCTACACGTACAAGAATCTTCACCGAGGCATTGTTTATAAAGCAAGCAACTGGAGACAGCTTGAGCCTCCTTCAGTAGGGACAGGTACATTGCATCATGGACCTATGTGTGGTTGGAAAAATTTTCCATCTACCACTTGCAAGCTTATGGGCAAGTGGTTTAACTTCTCTAAGATCTTGGTCTCTGTGAAGATAGAAAGTTGGCCTACTCCAAAGGGTTTTTTAGAATGAAGAGCTTAGCACAGCACCTGGTGCCTTGCTCATTGTTTAATGAAAGTTGTGTGTTGTTTTTATTATGTTTTTATGAACAGACATGGAAAGATAGGCATACTATACTGGCTGGTGAAAAAAGCAAGCTATAGAATGAAATGTTTGTAAAATAAATGTGTGCAAAGATTAGGTTGAACCATAGCAAATTTTAATAGCTGTTTTAATAGGCTGAAACAATAAAATGTCAGCAATTTCATATGGTTCAACCTAATCTTGTACACATGTCTATGTGTATATAGGAAAAATCTAGAGGACTCAGCAAACTGTTAACAGCTATCACCCCACCATCCCTCCCCAGGGAGGGGAGGAACTTTCATTATCTTTAATATTACATTTGTCTTTGAAATTTTTTTAACTACTACCATGTTTTACTTATAGAATAAATTTCATCTTCTTTAAAATTATATTCTTCTGCACTCTGATTTTTTTTTCAAACAGGAGCATATATTGTTTTCATGACAAAAATTTAAAACTATAGAGATAAAAAGCAAAGAGTACCATTAATAACCACTGTTATTAATGTACCCTGTTATTAAGTTGCTCTATAATAACATTCCTCTGCTATGCCCTTTTTGTGTGAGCATTTCTGGGTGCTCTACATTCCTTGAGGGCAGCAAGGACTCTAAGTTCAGGCCTGATTCCAGAGCTCAGTACAATGTCCCACATATGATAAATGTTTTGACTGACTCCTCAAGTCTAACTTAAATGGTCCAATGGTTTCCCATTATTCTCAGAGTAAAATTCCAAGTCCTTCCAGAGGCCTTGGGCCCCCTAGAACCTGGCCCGCCACACCTTCTCTGGCTTCATCCCTTTTGCTCCCTTCTCTGCAGCTACTCTGGCCCTCTTGACATTCCTCAGATGGGCCAGCCACACACTTGCCTCAGGGCCTTTACCCTTGCTATGCCTTCAGCCTGGAACATTCTTCTCCCAGGTCCAGGCATGGCACACACCCTCTTCTCTTTCCTGTCTTTAGGTGTCACCTTCTCAAGGAGGACTTCTCCAGACCACCTTATTTAAATCCCATCCCCCCTGCCCCCCATCTCTATCCCTGCTTCCTCTTTATTTACTTCCACGTCATGTATCGTTTTCCATCACATGATACATTTTTACTTAGTTTGTTTTTCATCTGTATTCTCTGACTAGAATGTCAGCCCCTCAAGGAGTAGGGATTTTTGTCCCTTTTATTCACCTCTGTATTCACGGTTATATCATGGGGTCTGGCACATAATGGGCATGCGATGACTATCTGCTGAATGAACTGAAATGCATTATGGGAAGAAGTAGGAAAAATACAAAAGTCAGACGGACACAGACTGAATCTCTCTGAGCAAATGAACCTCACTGGGCCTCAGTGTTCATTGGTCTAAAAACAGGGTTCAAAGAGATGACATACAAAATCCCTGCCGCCCTAGAATAGAAGGGGTCACACAACCGCAGTTATCTTAGCTGCTGCTTGCCTTGGTTCCCTCGTCCACACTGTCCTCTAAGACCTGCCTTCCTCACCTGTACCTTTTGCCAGTGGCATCTGAGGGGTCCAGGACAGAGGCTCCAATCTCTGTGAGCCGTCAGGTATCAGGACAAGAAGGAATAAAAGCACCAGACACCGGGGACTCAGGGCCTCTCCCCAGAGAGCTCGGCAGACCTCAGACTGCCAGGCTTCCTGTGCCTGGGTGCGGGTTGAGTCGGGTTGGGGCTAGAGGTGGGTTGGGGCTAGAGGTGGGGAGAGGGCGTGACCAGAGGAGGGTCACACTGGAAAGGAAATGGCAGGGGTAGAGGCCAGAATGTGCAGGAGCGCACTGGCTGATTTCAGTCAATCCTCAGCCCTGGAGGCAGGGCCTCTCATTATCCTCCCTTTACCGATGAAGACATCAAGGCACAGAGAGGTGAAGTGTCTTCCTGGATGTCCACCTCTAAAGGCCTGCTCTTGATCTCTCCGCCACTGTGAGCTCTGACTGAGCCTCAGAATCACCTGGGGAGCTGCTGAAACCGACTTGTGCTGGGGCCCCGCCCCTCCCAACTGACTCAGAGTTTCCAGGGGTGGGGTCCAGGTGTTTGTAGCTTTCACAAGCTGCCCTTCGGGGCCCTCAGAGAGGACTCCCACAGTCTCACTGCCCAGCCAGGCAGCCCCTGACCTCGGAGTTGGCAGCCATTGACGTTTGAGAGGCTTCATTTACGCACCGTTTCCTCTGAAGGCATGTGGGGAAGTGGTTCTCCTGGAGGGGCTTGTGAGTTCCCTAAAAACTGGAGTGTGGGGATCGGGCAGGTGCTGGGCCCATGGTCCTGTGGTTCCCAGCCTTCATTGGCGCACATAGGACAGGTTTTGGAACTCATGCACAGCATGGAGTAATGGCTGCGGAGAGAATGATCTCTCTCTTGCCTAGATGCCCTATAGTTTGTTTGTTTGTTTTTTAATGCATCTAGGTACCAGGTGATTCTTTTATAATATACAGGCCCATTTAAGAGTTGCTGAATGTGTTTTTCTCAGTCAGCGGGTACTAGAGCATAACTATTATCACAAGGGAGGAACACTGGGAATTTTAAAAGGTGGGAATCTCTGGATGAGCTGTGTGCCTCCTGACAGCAAGAAAGCCTGCGGTGGCTCAGTCCATGAAGCATCTGCCTTCGACTTAGGTCATGATCTCGGGGCCCTGGGATCCACCCCAAGTTGGTTCTCTGCTGAGCAGGGAGTCTGCTTCTCTTTTTCTCTCTGTCCAACCCCCTACCCTTCATGTTCTCTTGCTCTCTCTCAAATAAATACTTAAAATCTTTTAAAAGAGTAAAAGAAAAAGAAAGAGCCAGAAGGGGTTGAGAGTGGGCACCAAAGGAAAAACAGGTTGGGAAAAGGGAAAGGAGAGGCCGCATCCAGGGTCGATTTCATCTACTTTATGTACTTTGTTAAAATTTCTTTTAGTAGGCTAACTGGTGATCCCCCATTCAACCATTTGCCTTTACAGGTGAGAAACTAGAGGTTCAGAGACAGCGCACACATGCCCAAGGTCATCGAGCTGGGGAGCAGGCCTGTGTGGCTCTGACTCAAGCGCTCTGCACATCACTAAATCATCCTGTCACTCTCTGCCATCCTAGCCCAAGACCAGCAGCAGAGAGGGATCAGAACAAAGCTGAAGATCTGGCGCTTGGGTGGCTCAGTGGGTTAAGCATCTGCTTTTGGCTCAGGTCATGATCCCAGGGTCCTGGGAAGGAGTCCCGAATCAGGCTCCCTGCTCAAGGGGGAGCCCACTTCTCCCTCTCCCACTGCCTGCCATTCTGCCTACTCGTGTGATCCCTCCCCCTCTATCAAATAAATACAATCTTTAAAAAAAGAGATAGTTAAAAAAATAAAATAAAATAAAGTGGTTTAGTAAAGACAGTGTTTAAAAAAAAAAAAAAAAAAAAAAGGCTGAAGATCCCAGCCAGCAGATTCCTGGACTGGAGTTGCTCTTAACTTTCTCGCCACCAAAGTAAAGGTTGTTGTCCCCCTCCAGGCACAGAGCCTGAAGCTCAGGAGCCTGGAAGACCTGAAAAAGCCAAGTCCGGAAGGCCCCAGTTTACCCTCCCTGCCCACCCTGGCTCCTGCCAGTCAAGGGGAAGGGGCAAGCCTGCTTCCTTCTAAGAGCTCACTGAGCCGGAGACACACTGCTCCATCCACATCCCCAATTCCAGGGCCCTCATCCCAATTCTCAGCTGATTCCCCTCTAGGCCTAGTACCAAGGCTGCTCCCGAGGGAAGAGAGGAAATCCGTCATTGCCAAGGCTCTCCTCCTTGCAGCCATCTGGCAGGACGCTTACTCCCTCCCAGAGTTCTTTAGATAAGGAGGTTCTGGGGACCCTGGGAAAACTCAGGGAGTCCTCAACTCCTGGGAAATTTGGTGCTCCGCCTAAATCCTTCCTGGGAAGAAGTGTCATGCCTATTGGTCTAATTGTACTTTTCCCAACGCACTGGGACAAAGGCCATTGTACCCTCTACAAAAATTCGAACAGAGGAAAACCCATCTGCTCTCTCCCCCAAGCTTTTTCTTCTCCAGGGAGAACAATCCTGGCTCCTCCGGCTACTTCTCAGAGGCCTGGCTGCTCTTCCTCCTCCCTCATCATGGCTTTGCCCACAACAGCCAGTGGCAGCCCAACACATCAGGGAAGTGGTGACTGTCACAGAAAGACCTGTCTGGTCCCAATCTAGGACCCTAAGGCCAGGGACTGTGTTAGTGAGGACAGACTAACCCCAAGTCTTTTCAGGGGTGGGGTTGGTTCCCCCGGTATCTCTGTCATCTGCTTCTTCCTCAGACTTCTGACCACTTCTCTATTGCTCCTTTGTCTTTCCGGCATCCCTGCCCCCATCACTATCACTACTTCCTCCTGTTTCAGTATCTCCCACTATGGTCTCAGGGAAGAGCTGCCTTCCCTGTCCTTCTCTGGCATGACATGGGCCCCACTGTGTCTGCCTCACCCACCACCCAGCCCGAGACTCCCAATGCTAGCAGCGATTCCCACTGCTAGCCGTGGACACGTTTTCTGTTGAGTGGGGGAGAAAAATTCCTTTGCTCTTCTGTGACCAAAGGCTGCTGGCGGTGGGCTCAGTGTGAGCAGTGATGTGGTGCAGATGGTGGCCAGTTCAAGTATGTGAGCTCCTAACAGAATCTTCCCTGCAGATACTCAGTGTGTGGGGGTGAGGAGTGGGCATCAATCCAGGTGGAGGCCGAGAAAAGAGGGATAAGACAGGAAGCCTTACTCGCTGAGGGCACCAGGAAAAGGGGGAGCCACTTTCTATGCGAGGGGCAGGCATAGAGATCCTGGGAGCAGATACAGGGGCTATAGGTAGTGGAGACAGAAGACAGTACCTTGGAGATAACAAACTATGGAGGTTGGGATTGTTCCTATCCTGAAGCCCCCACTAGATGACATGATCTGCAATAAAAGGATTTAAGTAAAATGTAAGGAAGAGTCTGCCTATTGAGGAATCCTTCTCAAGGATCAAAGGTAGCAGTGACCTATCTTTCCTGGGGGGGGGTCAAGATTCATTTTTTGGATGCTCATAATTCTAGCTAAGGGACAGATTATGGGACAGGACCAGTTTGGGACATCCAAGTTTATTGTGTCCTAGTTCAGCAAAAGAGGGGGTTGGTATGGTGTGGCACAACGCCTACCCTGCCCTTTTCATCTCTCCCAGATTTGCAGGCACCTCCTATCTTGGTCATTAAAAATGGAGGCTTCCTTGAGGCTGCAGGCATCCTTGGGGGTGCTCAGAAGAGACACCAGAAATCTAGGGCCTAGCTTCACGCCAGGCACACAGTCACTTGGTCAACACGTGAACCGAATGAATGATTATCAGTAAGGCAGGTCACTGAGGGCTGAGGCTTACCCTGCTCCTGTCTCCCAGGGTCCCCTGGTTCCAGTGGCCTGGGGCCTTGCTTCTTCCCCACTGACCAGGGTGGAGAAGGCAGCACTAAGCCAGGACTGGAGAAAGGAAGGAGAGAAACTTGCTGGTCTCCCAGGAATTGTCTAGGACCGAGCACTGAACTGTAGGGCATTCACCGATGGGGCTCTTCCTGGGCTCAGATTCAACCCCCTCCCTGCCTGAGGTCCCAAGGCCAAAGAGAACAGTTTCCCAACCTGGGAGGAGGGGGCAGCAGGGTGGGCAGCCGCAGAGCAGGGTCTCGGTCCTTGCCCCTTCCCAGGGCTGTTGCAATTGAGAGGGCTCAGAGGAGCTGTTCTCTGGCAAAGGCGACCCAGTCAGCCTGGTTTGGAACTGGGAGAGGCTCTTTAAGCCTCTCACTCAGCTCCGGGAGGAAGTGACTGACAAGTACTAGCTAACTGTCTTTCTTCAAAGCCAGGAGGAAGCAGCAGGAGGGAGTAGGGTGCGTGCCCTGGCTTCATTCTGGGGAGATGTGTGCTCATCACACGGAGTATAGGATGTAGCCTGGCCCGTTGGCCTTCAAAACCTTATTATGTCACCTCCAGAGAGTTGGGGGTGGGCAGGTCTCAGGGCAAAGGCTCTGCATGTTACCTCCCTGGGGCCCCAGAACGCGGGCAGCAGCATCCACCCGGTAGTGGCGTCCTGGTTACCCGGTCCCGGCTTCCCTCCCCAGGCCTGGGCCTCTGCATGGCTGAGTTCCAACGGCACAGCGTCCCCACCCGGCTCCTGGGCGCCAAGGGCCCAGGCGGCACGCCCGCCGGCCACCCCGGGCCCCAGAGGCCCCTCACCTTGAGCTGGGACTTGGAGACCTTGCCGCTCTTCTCCACGTCCAGGGCGGTGAAGGCGTACCAGATGGACTTGAGCAGCTCCTTGCGCAGGGCCATGGCTGAGGTGCCCGCCCGGCCCGGGGGCGGCTCTGACACCGAGATCCGGTTTCAGGAAATGTGAACGGCTGCAGAGACCGCAGAGGGGCCATGGCGCGGAGCAAGAGCTCCACCTGCCTGCTCGCGCGGGCTCCCGGTGCTGCTGGGGGCTGTCACGCTCCTCCGCTCAGGGCCCACTCTCTGCGCGCCGCCTGGGAGCCCAGCCCCGGAGACCCCGCGGCCTGCTGCTGTCCAGTGTGGCTCCGGGGGCGTGGGGCCCCTTACAAGTCTCCCCAGCCCCAGAACTTTCTGGGGCTTCCTGGGTTCCCAGAGGCAGCTTGCTGAGGGGATGAAAGAAAAAACAAAAAAACCAAAGCAAGCCCCCTCTGACTTTGGGAGGGTGGTGGTAGAGGGTGTCCTGCCTTGCTTGCACACTTCCCAGGCAGGAGGCTTTGCCGAGCTACTACCCAACTTGAGCAGTTCCCTCAGGGAAAGCGGGAAGAATACCTACCTCACCTAGTTGTAAGGTCTGGGCATGGGTATGAGATAGAGCAGGGACGGGACAAAGCATGCCTTTTAGGGCCATCTAACATCACTGTGGTTGCGGGGCTCCTCCCAAGTGGAAGAAAACAAAGGCGAGGACACACGGCAGAGGAACTGGGCCAGGGCACCTCTCCAGGTCAGGCGCACTTGGCCCATGACTTGTTGCCTCCCCATCCTCTGGGTTCTGGTTCTAGAAGGCCTCAGCTCAGAGCGCTGCCCACTCAGAGCGCTGCCCACTCTGGGGCCAGTAGGGCTGGAGAATGGGAGCCTGTTTCTGAATCACAGGGCGGTGGAGTGGGGGGAGGGTGAACCTTGTGCAGGGGGTGGGGTAGCTCCTGGTGGGCCAACAGCAAGAGGCCTGGCACTCAGGGTCCTCCATAGCTGTGCTTCCCTTTCTTCAGATCCACTGCCTGTGAGGGCCGGGACACACGCCTGCCCAGAACAGTGGTCATGGGTGTTGGAAGCCTACTTGGGTACCTGATACACCCCTCTTCCTAGGGGCATGTCCCCGCCCCCTCTGCTTCCAAATAGCTGCTGGCAGGAGTAAATGGAAGACAGAGTACTTGGGCTGCAGGGAGGGTTCCATTCCCAGGTGTCAGGAAGGGACTGGGCACATCCATCACCTTGGAGCCAGGAAAAGAGGCCCCTCCAGTCCCTGCAATGCTCCCATGCCAGAGGAGGCAAACCCAAAGAGTTCTTCCCATCATGTCCCCTCCCCCGCATCCCTCCCTTCCCCCCAGGGCTGGTCAGGCCTCCCACACTTTTCACTTTTCACCACCTTCCCTTGGTGGGCGGTGACCAGTCAGAAGAGAGGACCAGTCCCCACAGCAGTCCCAGTTGCCATCTGAGAAGGGGAGTGGACTGAGAGGTCAGAAGGGTATTTTCACTAAGGTCCAGTGGTACCTTTGGGATTCCATAGTATGGTCCCAGTGGGCATCCCCAGAGCTGGGACTTCAGCACCAGAGCAGCACAGTCATCAGAGACCCTCGCTAACCTTGGCAAAGGCACCTCCTACCCCCATTCCATGCTGGGGCTTTGCCCACTTGGAGACACTGACTATGCGCAGAGTGGGGGCTGGGCATGGAAGGGCTCGATATCACACAAGGTAAGGTAGGAAAAAACACAGTTGCTCTGAGCCAACCATCCCGATGCCTGAGATCCAACCAGAGCCTGGCAACAGAAGTCACCCTGGGCCCGTCTGCCACCCTGGAGCCCATCTGCTCAGGTACGGGCAGGAAGCCACCTTACACCCGTGTCCCTGGTAGGCCAGTCCCACCAGTCTGGCACTGAGGCCCGGTGGGGTTGGTCCGGTGGGGATACAGGGCTAGGAGCCTGATTCGACCAGCCCTGGTATCAGGGCCCAAAGTTGAAAGGAGGGAGGCAGGGGCCCAGGTGGAAACTTGGAACTTTTATTAAATACTCATTCACCCATCTGCCACCATCAACCAGAGCAGGAAAAAAAATTATCAAAATGGAATAAAAAAAAAACAAACCAAAACAAATTCAACCAATCCCCAGTATATACAAGGCCACTCCCTACCTCTCTGCTAGAAAGGAGAGGGGCAGCTGGGGGTGAGTGGGGCTGGGCACCTTTTCTCCAGCCACAGGCCCCTGAGCGGTTCTGTGGTGGCAGGAAACCCTGCTGCCAAGTGGCCAGACACCTTGGCAGGCTTCCAGGGAGGTGGTTATTGCTGGGAGGCGCAGGGCTGGGCCTGGTCTGCTCCTGCTGGGCTGAGAGCTGGTGGCCCCTTCCCCTGGTGGGTGGTGACCAGTCAGAACAGAGGACCAGTCCCCATAGCAGTCCCAGTTGCCATCTGAGAAGGGTAGTGGACTGAGAGGTCGGAAGGGTATTCTCTGGAGGAAGGAGAGTGGGCACCCAGCTGATTCTGAGGAGGAGATGCCCCAGTGCAGCCTGGTGATCAGCTTGTCCTCCTTAGCTCCTGACACCCTCCTCTGATTCCAGCTGTGCAGCCCTCCCCTGGGGCAGGGCCCCCAGCGTCCCCTTCATTTAGGCTGTTTTCCTGCCGCCGTCTCTCCCCGGAGACCTCTGTGGCCACCTTCCAAGTGTCGGCCACAGCCCGGGCCCTTGGAGCAGGGATGCCTGTGAGGCATGGGGCCTCCTCCAACTCGCTGTGGAATCCAGCCCCCTGGGACTCAGCAGCCATTCTCTGATTCTGTGGCCTCCAGGGACACAGCCCCTTGCTGCATGGCAGCAGTGGCCACACTGATGGCCTCTTCTAAGGTCTGCTGCTCCTCCAGCTGTGGAGAAGGTGGGAGAGAAGCAAGGAGAGAGTCAGCCACTCCCCACCAGACTCTAGTGCTAGTGAGTATGTGGCCTGCTTTGCCGAATCCCCTCCATCCACCCAGTGCCACATACTGAGCACTCAGTGGGGCCCCTGTGAACGGCAAGTTTACTGATAGAGTCCCAATGGTCCAGGGTCAGAGAGAGGGGCCTGTTCACAGAAGGGGATGACTGGCTGGAGGGGACCTCAGTAATCATCTACTTGAGCCCACTTATTTTCCTGATGAAGAAATAGAGACACAAAGAGACAAAGGGTTTAGACCACCTGGCATTCTTTTTTGGGCCGAATACCCTTCTCTTCAAGATCTCCTTCCTCTCCTCCTTATTCCTTCCTTTCTCAGGCTCTGGGACCTCTACCCACCTGCACGGCAATGTGCGTTCCGTTTGCTGTGGCCAACAGTGCCACCTGTTGGTGATGGAGGGATCCTACACTTGAGTCGTCCGCCACCACAGCCCCAGAGGTAATTATTGTAACCTGAAATACAAAAGAATGAGATTTTTCCAAGCCACCTATGTTACTCTCCCTCCCCTCAAGCCAAATAAAAATCCTTTCAAGCAAGGTGGCAGGGAACAAGTCACAAGGGGATGGATAAAACCATTACAGGTCAGATTAATTAGCATGGGGCTCAGAGCTGAGTGAAGTGGCATTTTTTCTCTGACTGAATTTAGGGATTTGGATTCATAGAGGGTCAGAGCTGCAAAAGACTCAGTGGTAATTTAATCTCATTTGGAAATGGACTGAAGCCTGTGGAAAATAGACCTGCCTGTGATGGCAAAGCGAGTTAGAGGTAGATCAAGATTTAGACACTGTCTCTTGACCCCCAGTGAAAAACTTTTCCAGAGAACTGATGACGCAGAGGAGCCGTGGGGGGAAATCTTGCTCCCCATAAGAAGGCTGGACGAGGTCAGCCAGCACATTAATGCCCACCCCACAAAAAGGAAGGACAAGAGAAGAAACCCCAAGCAAACCGCCTGGTCATACGGGCTGCGTCTGCGTGCCATCAGCGCTGACCATGGTGACCGTATGTGTGCCAGCTGTGGCAAGGTCATCGTCCTCACTGGGTATGGTGAGGGTGGTGCTGCTGTGCTGGGTCACCATGCTGATAGCACTCCCCAGAGCCTGAAGGTCTTCCGGGGACAGGCTGACCTGGCGACAGGAAGGAAGATAAGCTGTGTGTGCAGTGGCAGGCTGTCTGAGAGCCCCTAGGTACAGGGCCCTGCGCTCGCAGACAAGGTTAGCTTCTTGAGAAGCTAGAAGATTCACTTCATGTCACAGAGGGGGAGGGGGACAGGGACAAGCAAGGAAAACGGGTCTTCATTTGCCAAAAGGAGACACTAGAAGAATTCTGTTGACCATTCCTATTTACCACTACTTTGCCTCGGGGCTCGGTTCTATTCAGGCTGGGGTCTCCACCCCAATTTCCTCCTCATGTCAACTCCAAAAGACAGAGGTGTGCTTGTCAGTGAGGGTGCTGACAAGGGTCTTATCATACAGCTGGCTAGAAACCCCCAGCCTCCAGACCCCACACCATGCTCTGGCCCCCACATCAACACGCCTCTCTTGAGAAATGTCTCAGTCAGACGATCAGGACCTGTCAGCCTCCACGTAAACAGGGAAGCTACTAACTGCTCTCAAAGTTCCAGAGGCTGAGGTGGAAGCGCGAGGAGAAGGGGCTGGCTGACAAGACTTGGGTCCTTGAGCCTCTGCTCTCTGAGCTCCATGAGGCGAAAAAGAGAATCTGGGCAGGGGTGGGGCTGTCAGAACTTCGGGAGTCCCCGGAGTGAGAAAGGGGACCAGCTAGAGCGGCTCACCCTTCCCCCTCCCCTCCCCCCACTGCTGGGCGCCTGTACCTGCTGGGCGCCGTCCTGAGTGATCAGAGCCACCTGGGGGGCCCCGTCTTCCTCGGTCACCATGGCCACCTGGGCTGGCAGATCATCACCCTCTTCCTTCACCTCTGAGAGGTAGGCAACGCGGGAGCGTTTGGGCGGCGGGCTCTCCTCAGCGGTGCAGGCGGCTGTGAGAGGAGAGCCCAAGCTGACACCTGCCACCGGCGGGCCCTGAGGAGGCCTGGCCTGTCCCCGCTCTCACCTCCTGCCCGGAGCCCTCACCGTCGAGCTGCTGCTGCTCATACAGGGCCTGCTCACTCTCCTCTGTGGCCTCGAGCTCGCCGTGGGCACTGCGCTTGTGCATGGCCAGCGTGGAGGTCTGCCGATAGGTCTTGCCGCACGCACTGCATGTGTACGGCTTGCAGTGCGTGTGTACCACGTGGTGCTTGTATAGGCTCGAGTATTCGGTGAAGCGCTTCCCGCAGCCTGGCACCGTGCACACGTATGGCTTCTCCCCTGGGGACACTGGGCTGTGAGGGGGCGGGAACTGGGGCTGGCAAGGGGAAAGCTAAGGGGCCAGGGTAGGGGCGGGCAGGGCAGGGGAGGAGAGGGATTGAGACCTGGGACTCTCAACAGACATGGTTGGGGGTGAGGGCCAGCAGAATGGAGGGGACAGGAGTGTGGGCCCACTGAGCCCGGAGCAAAGGCCGAGGCTTGTGAAGAGACTGGTAGGGGGACATGGCGGGGCTTGTGAAGGTGGAGGTTGTGAACAGGAGAGGCAAGAGATAGGGAGGACTGACGTAGCGGGGGTGATGGGGGAGGGAGGGGACACATATGCCAAGAGATGACACAGAAGGCTGGACGAGTGATGTGACATTGGGGAGGGTGAGCATATGCAGGAGTCATATGGACTGTGGAGGAGGGGAGGAGCTAAGGGTGACATTTCAGTTTGCTTTTCCCACATCATGCCTGACCCTGGCCTTTTTCTGGAAGCTCAGTCGGAAGGGGAGAGCTCAGGGTGGGTGCAGAGAGGTGGCAGGGAGCTGGAGAGGGCCAGTGGGACCTGTCAGACGGGACCGGACTGGAAAGGGAGGAACCCACTGAGCCCCCTCTCCCCACCCACAGGCCAGCCTGCAGCGAACAGCAGGAGGGCTTGGGGCTCGGAGTTGAGAACATGTCTCAGGCCAGAAGCCCAGAGGCGAGAGGGCCGGGGCCTCAGAAGGGTCACTTCTCACATGCTGGCTGGCCCACCTGTGTGGATGCGCACGTGGTTCTTGTAGTTGGTGGCACTGGTGAAGCCTCGGCCACAGTGCGGCTCGGGGCAGGTGTAGGGCCGCTCGCCTGTGTGGGTGCGCACATGTACCTTGCGGATGTTCGATGTGGTGAAGGAGCGGCCGCAGCCCTCGAAGGGGCACCGGAATGGGCGTTCACCTGCAAACATGGGGTGTGTGGGGTGGGCTGGCTCAGGAAAGGGGGGGCTGCGCCGGAGCTAGGAGCTCTAGGTCCCAGTGTGAACAGGGCAGGGCCCGGCCTACCGGTGTGGGTCCGGACGTGCTTCTGCAGGTCTCCTGAGGTCTTGAAGGCCTTGCTGCACAGCTCCTCTGGGCACTTATATGGCTTTTCACCGGTGTGGGTGCGCACATGGCTCTTCAGCCCATATCCTGTCCGCGGGTGGGAGGGAGGGATAAGAAGAACACTCCAGGGAGCCTCAGCCCCCACGGCCTCATTATCCTAACTCAGAGGCTCTCCATCTTCAGGTGGGCTCTGTGTGGCTCCAGGCTCCTCAAGCACAAGAAGCCTATGTTGGCCTCTATCCCTACCCAACCCCAGGCAGATCAGAGGGGCTGGAAAAGCCCATGCTGCTCTCTTCCCCTCTTCCGGGCAGCTGGTGCCATTCTGGAATGTGCATCTGAGAGCCACGGCTAGAGGTTTCCAAGGGGAAATGAAGTCCAGAGAGACGTATGGCCCAAATACTCCACAGCTGATGGAGGAGGCGGGGTCTCTCTACCAAGCCCCACTGATTCCTTTGCCGGCCTGGATTATGTTGCCCCCAATAACAGATGGGCCCTGCAAGTCAGAGCGCTTGGGCAGCAGTTTCTTCAGGAAGGCAGGAAATTCCCAAAGTGAATCTAGAACTTTCCACCCTCAGGTAGAAGCAGTCCACCTTTAGTCTTCTTCCAGGTAGGTTACCTGTGGCAAAGGCCTTTCCACAGCTGGGGAAATCACACCTGTACGGACGGTCACCCGTATGAGCTCTTTCGTGCACCTGTGAGGATAAGCAACCACGGGATCAGGGGGACTGGGGTATGCAGGGGCTCTTCAGTTGTCTTTAGGGCTCAGAGTATCAATAATGGCCACCTCCTTTATTCTGTCTCTTTAGCTGAGAGGCCACCTCCTCCAGGGGGCCCTCCCCGATTCTCTTCCTTCCTGCACTCTTCATGCCTGTCACCAGCCCCTGGGCTGACATTTCGGTACACTCATCTCTTCCTTTCAGTAGGGCAGGGACCGGTTCTAGTCAAAGCGGGAAGGTATAATTACAGCCTGGTGGGGAAAACAGTAAAGCTGAAAGGTGTGTGTGACAGCCTTACCTTTAAGTGATGAGCAGTGGTGTAGAGACGCCCACAGCCTTTGTAGCCACAGCGGAATGCTCTGTCCCCGACCTGCTGTCCTTTGCCGTTATGGGGAACCTGGCTGTCATGCAGGACCTGAGGAAAAAAAATCTTGAGGTTCCTATCTGTATCCTCCTCAATGACGAGAGGGAAGAGGCGAGATATAGGCCCTAGCTGGCAGCTTATGCCCCAACATGCGGGGCTAAGCCTGCCGGGGGAGAAGGGCAATGGGGGGAGACAGACTGAGACAGACAGGAAACAGGCACTGAAGCACTCTGCAGAGGAAACAGGGCTGACATGTGGCGTCCCCACCCACCTGTCAAGGATAGAGGGAGGACTCAAAGTCACAGGGGCTGTGACAGCTATGGAAGACAGGCCACCTCTCAGACAGCTAGGTAAGGTGGCCATTCAGGCCACCTCCGAGCTAAGCTTTTTTAAAAAATCCTTTTTAGGGGCACGTGGGTGGCTCAGTGGGTTAAAGTCTCTGCCTTCGGCTCAGGTTATCATCCTAGGGTCCTGGGATAGAGCCCCGCATCGGGCTCTCTGCTCAGCAGGGTGCCTGCTTCCCCCCCCTTCACTCTGCCTGCCTCTCTGCCTGCCTCTCTGCCTACTTGTGATCTCTGTCAAATAAATAAATAAAATCTTTAAAAAAATCTTTTTAAAAAATTTGTTTATGAGGGGGGTGGAGCATGCAAGGAGCATGGGGGGGAGGGGCAGAGGGAAAGAGAATCTTAAGCAGCCTCCATGCTGATCATGGAGATGGACACTGGGCTTGACTCAGGACACTGAGATCATGACCTGAGCTGAAACCAAGAGTCAGGCACTCAACCAACTGTGCCACCCAGGTACTCCTTAAGATTTTATTTTTAAAAAAGATGTTATTTATTTATTCATGAGAGACAGAGAGAGAGAGGCAGAGGGAGAAGCAGGCTCCCCAAGGAGCACAGAGCCTGATGTGGGACTCAATCCCAGGACCCTGGAATCATGACCTGAGCCGAAGGTAGATACTTAACCATCTGAGCCACCCAGGTGCCCCTTAAGATTTTATTTTTAAGTAATCTCTACACTCAGTATGGGACTTGAACCCACAACCCCAAGATCAGAAGTCCCACGCTCCACTGACTGAGCCAGCCAAGTGCCCCAGCAACCCCCACTCTTTTTTTTTTTTTTAAAGATTTTATTTTTATTTATTTCTTTGACAGACAGAGATCACAAGGAGGCAGAGAGGCAGGCAGAGAGAGAGGAGGAAGAAGGCTCCTTGCTGAGCAGAGAGCCCGATGCGGGGCTCGATCCCAGGACCCTGGGATTACGACCTGAGCCAAAGGCAGAGGCTTAACCCACTGAGCCACCCAGGCGCCCCAGCAACCCCCACTCTTGACCACACGGACCTAGGAGGCCACAGCTCCAGGCACTGTTATCCTCTGATGGGAGGAGACCTCTCCCTCCCCGTGGGAAGCCCATGCTCAGCAGGGGCATCAACAAGGGGGCCTGCTGTGGGGATACACTCACCTGGGTTCACCAGGGTGAGGTACAAACAGCAAACTGCAGAAACACCTGGGACAGGGGCCTGCAGGTCCTCACCAGGAGTTTCAGCTCTAACCACAGCACCTAGCTGACTGACAAGTCCTCCCTTGTCATCTCTCTCGGGAACACTGCTGGAGCCACCCACTTCACACCTGCCCCGGGCTTCAGGGAGCCTTTACTGCTCTTCCGCTTTCCTGAGCAGGGTCCTGTTGGAACTGTCCCTTAGCCTTCATTTCCAGAACACTTTGGCCTTCCCAGGAGCTCCTGAAATGGAACTCTGGAAGGGATGGGAAGTAGGAGACGAATTGGTGAGGCCAAATTCATGGCAAGGTCTGTCAGCTCCAGGTCAGGGGGTCAAGCAGCTGACAAAATTTCACAGACATTTAAACAGCTGGGGAATTGGGTGGGGGGAGAGTGTCACAGGTGGCCAGGCCTGCTTGGCAGACTAACCCACTCAGGTGTTCAGATTTCATTCCCATGCCTCACTGGTTCTTGGGGGAATCAAGGAACTTTGGGGTTGGATGTGACCTCTGAGGTTGTCTAGTCCTGTCTCATCCTCTCAGAGGCACAAGCTAAGGCCTGGGAGCAGAATGACTCACTCAAGGTCAGACTAGGTAGTAGCAGCTCTCAGGGCTTGTGATTCAAAGCCCAATTGTCTTTCGAACAGCAGCAAGTCTCAAAGAGCCCAAAGTGGTCTGCTATCGAGTTTTGTGTTTCATGTTGGAAAGAGTTTCCTTTTCTCTGATACTGCCGCATAGTCTTATTATAAATACAATTGTTTCCCCCCCAAATCTGTGGGTGACATTTGTGGTCCAAGGAGCCCTGCCGTGTCCACCCCAGGGAGGGTGCCCCCCAGTCTGGCATGCTCACAGATCTCACTGCCCTTGTCCCCCATGGGCGTGACCACCACTCTGGCAGAGACAGTGCTGACTGACCCCGGGAGAGCCCAGCTTGTCCTCCCTCGCAGCTGAGCTATGGTATGAGCCCCATGGTCCAAGAATCCCAGCTGCTCTGCCGCATCTGCCCCCCGCCACAGCCTACTGAGGTTACGTCCCCAAATGACTACATGAGTTGTCAAGAAGAAATAAATCCGAGACCAGCTGACTTTGGTGGCCCAGAAAATGAATAAAAGTCATGGCTCTAAGTCGCCACTGTACAGCTGTCACGGTCCCTTGCAACCGCATTCCCTCGGCAGAGACACTAGAGGGAGCAACAACAGCGGTAGGTGGTCCCAGTCATGCTGTCATGTGCGCCCTGGATGGTGATGTCAGAGACACATCGGGGGAGCCGGTGTGAAGGGGCAAGAAGGGGAGTCACAGGAGAGCTCTTGTCCCCTACAGTGGTGGTGGTCTGGTGGCCAAGGGAGGGGACAGGCCGTGTCAGGCCGAGCTCACCTTGCTGGCATACTGCTCCAGGGCCACCACCGTGTCTGCAGTGAAGCCCTCATCATCCTCCGTGGCCAGGTCCTCCAAGCCCACCTCTGTCTGCACGGCCAGGATGGCACTGTCTGCTGGCACAGCCACGGGGTGGTGAATGTAGGCAGTGGAGCCATCTTCCAGCTGGACAGCTTCCAGGGCGCTGGGGTCATAGCCCTCTGCAGGAAACACGCAGTTAGTCCCGAGGCCGCACAAGGGCAAGGCATACGGCTTTAAGGTAACAAGAGGCACATATGCCAAGGAAGCCTTCAGCATCTCCTGGTCACCCCCTTGGTAAGTCACTCTGGCTGGCCCTTCTTCGGGGGCTGACTCTCCCGAGAAAAAGGTCTCTAGGAAAGGCCTCTAGGAGCTCTAGGAAATCACAAGGTCCCTGAGGACCCGAGGGGACCATCATCATCTTTGCCTTCATGACCACAAGAACCTCCTAACTGATGGCCCTCTAATTATCCTCAGGCTGCACAACATCAAGAGAGATCTTTGCAGGACACAGAGGAGAACAAGTTACCCGATGGTTCTACCACTTCCCACTGG
Organism: Taxidea taxus jeffersonii; assembly: GCA_003697995.1. NCBI lineage: Eukaryota > Metazoa > Chordata > Mammalia > Carnivora > Mustelidae > Taxidea > Taxidea taxus. Next base: position 155,194 of record ML103079.1, read on the forward strand.
TTTCAGGATAAAGACCAACAACAAAACCCTTGACATCCTGGCCCCTGCCTCTCTCATTTTACCTACCTCACCTACCCCCGCCGCCCTGGCTCCTAGCATGGAATGAAACATGCCATTCTTCCTCCTCCCATCTCTGAGCCTCACATACTGTTCCTTCTGTTCCCTGTTGTCCCTCTTCCTCCAGCTAAGTCTACCCTTCAGCTCTCAGCCTGAGCATCACGTTCGCAGAGAAGCCCTCCCTGCGCTGATCTCTGCTTATGATGGTCAGTTCTTTGGTGACCATTCGTCTCACTTCTGAGACGAACTAGCCTCTAGGAGAGCAGGGACAGTGCCTGCCTTTGTCCTCACTTGTACACGCCACATCTAGAGCAAGGCCTGACATGCAGTCGCTGCTCAAGGAACTACTGGCAGAAGGAATAAACGATTATTCCTCAGTACTTAGAGACTTCAGTCTTAAATGTTACTAAGTTTTTACTGCTGGCCTTGGATGACATCCTTGGGTCCTGTTTAAGGCCCCAAGACTTTGCAGCTGTGTTACAGACAAAGCCACCATCGAGGCCCATGCTAGTGAGCCCAGGGGCTCAGTTTCCCGGAGGCGGAAATTGCCGCTCCAAGGGTGGGCACCAGGGAAGGTAGGTGAGCCTGCTAATCCCAGGGAGCTTGGGCACTGCAGCTCCCATGGCCATGCCCCAACCTCAGCCAATTCTGCCTCCCTTCCATCCTACCAGTCGTGATGACTGTGACCCCACCTTTGGGTGTGCGGTGTATGTAGGCCATGCTGCCATCTTCCAGCTGTACAGGCTGTCCATCCTCAAAGGAGAGAGCTTCTGTAAGAAGAGCAATCCTTGCCTTTCTCTGGAGCTTGATGTCATCCCAGCCCTCCCTCGGTGGGCACTGCCTGGCCTCCAGGAGGCTGGGGTGTCTTGGGGTGCTCTCACCTTTCTGCACTGTCACTTGGTGAATGTATGCGGTAGTCCCATCCTCGAGCTGGATCACTTGCCCTTCCAGCAGCTTCTCTCCTGTGAAGATGGAAATGAAGAGAAGCAGTTCAGGCCCTGAAGAGGGTCAAGGGACACCTGACTGCTTCTCAAAGATGCCTGTTTGAGGCACAGTTTGCATGTCTGAGCATGGGTGACATGCCCTATGTCCCCTGCTCCTTGCCCCCTAGCTAGGCCTGGGCTTCAGATGTACTGGGGGGTGAAGACATCCCACCATGAGGAACCCTAGAGCCCCCAACAGATTCCCTTCCTCTACTCAAGGAGGAGCACCTTCATTTATTTGTCCATCCATGCCTGGTGAAGTGGGGACTTCCAGCCTAACGGTGAGCTGTCGAGAATGATCTAAATAGAGAACAAAAAAGGCCCTGAAGCCTCAGTGGGTCAAAATTCGGCACTCTAACTGAACTAACAAAACGAAATACATCCCTTGTCTCCCACTGTGCGGTATGCCCAGAACTAGACTTTCTAATAAGGCAGTATAGCTTAGTGGTTAAAAGCAAGTGGTTCTGGAACTGTCCAGGGGTCCTGGGTTTGAGTTTCAGCTCTTTCTGACTAGCAGTGTGTTCTACGACAGTTTGTATAACTTTTCTGTGCCTCAGTTTCCCCTTCTTAAAAAGAGGATTAAAAACTGTGTTTCTGTCACTGGGTTGCTGTGAGGGTTAAATGGATTAAGGAATGTAAAACAATGCCAGGAGTGTGGGTGGTCAGCCCTCAGTAAGCCTTTTTTTTTTTTTTTTAAAGATTTATTTATTTGATAGAGGGCGAGTGGCAGGGGAGGGGCAGAAAGAGGAGAGAGAGAACTTTAGCGGACTTCCATGCTGAGCATGGAGCCCCTCATAGGGCTTGATCCCTCGACCCTGAGATCACGACCTGAGTGGAAACCAAGAGTCAGATGCCCAACCGACTGTGCCCCCCTGGAGCCCCAAGCTTTTATCATCAGAAACCCGAACTCCATTTTAGAAGAAACAGAAAATAAAGCAACAGGGAGCTAATGTGGACGTAACTGCCTTGCTATGGCGTGTTCTCTAGGCCTGTTCCATTGCCACCGTGGGGAACATTTCCTTTACTCATTTGTGACGTTTCATTTCATTTTCCTAATTAAAAGATGACTCACCTAAGACAACAAGCAAGCAGTATAAAACGTAACAAGACCCCAGAGTTCCTGAGATATTACTCTTCCTTTACCTCGAATCTTTACTGGGAAGCACTTTTCTTTTCTTTTTAAAGATTTCATTTATTTATTTTTAGAGAAAGTGGGGGGTTGAGGGGGAAGCTTACTAGGAAGCACTTACAAGAGCAACAGGCTCTTTGGTTAGAATTAGGATTAGACAAGGACGCCTGGGTGGCTGAGTCAGTTAATTGTCTGCCTTCCACTCAGGTTATGATCCTAGGGTCCTGGGATCGAGTCCCACATCGGGCTCCTTGTTCAGCAGGGAGCCTGCTTCTCCCTCGGCCTGCTGTTCCCCCTGCTTGTGCATGCTCTCTCTCTGACAAATAATATAGGATTAGACAGGTCTCTCCTGATGTCCAGTTTCCCAGGGGATGACATCTCTCCTGATGTCTGAGTTTCCCAGGGGATGAGGGGGGAAGAAGCAAGAAAGGTAAGAAGGGAGAAGGACGAGTTCGTGACAAGTGGTTTGTTTACTCCATTCTTCCCAAGTTTCAGGTTTAGCAATTTGAGCTCAGATGATGTGGGAAAAAGACCAGGCAGCTGCTTCTGGCCTAACTCTGCTATCTCTCCCTCAGAAAAATCTCCAAACTTGCCTCCACGCCATCTTCTTGGGTCAGTAACCCACAGTTTTACAACCTAGCCAAAGACCAGTGAGGCAGAGACAAAGGTAAGAAGGAGAAAGGCAGTTAGTAGAGGGAGTGGGACCCCCTCACCTCCACCCATCAGCGAGCCATGGGCTTCCCTGCATTTGATGCCTTTTCTGTCATGGCCAGGGCACTGCACTTGGGGTTCTGAGAGCAGGACCAGAGTTTCTGCTGGCAGAGCCACTGCTGCTTCAAGGCACAAGACCAAAGGTTGAGAAGAGTTACTTGAGACAAGATTTCAACCTAGAATCTCCTCTCACAGCAGAGATGACAATACGAAGGGCCAGGCGGGAAGGATGGCTGGCTGACAAGGCCTTCATGTCACGTGATGGAGAGGTGGCCATATGTTCCCATTGGTCTCAGTGCATTCTGGTTCACAAGACACTCTCCCACTCTCAAAAATGTTGGGCTTGAATAACATGTTTTATGCTCACCCTGATGACCGACAAATCTCATAAACTTTTAGAGCTGCCTAAGCTGGCCCCAAAGAGAAAGGGCTGCTGACAAGGACAGTGCCCTGGTCATGAGCTTCAGAGGAGCTCCCCAAGGGGGAGAGATGCTGTCTAGAACAGTGTGGTCCTGGTTCCCAAAGGCTGGCTACCCCCTCAGGAGTGTGAAATCAGTTGTGAGTCTGTGTGCACACACGCTGCGGCGCAAAGCAGCCAGAGAACAGTGAGGAGAGAGAGAGAGAGAGAGAAACAGGGTGGGGGTGGGGGTGTGGGGATGCAAGGAGACCCACACATGAAAGGGAAAGTCCTAGGAAAACAGGGTGGCTTTCTCAGGCTAAGTGTGGCCATTCCTCCATTCATTCACTTGACCATTAATTCACACATGGTCATTTCCACGCTTCCTAAGTTCTTCTGTCTCATCCTGCTGCACCTGCCACAGAGGGGCAAGACCCGTGATAGGGAGTCTGCAATGAGTTTCAAGCTTCCAAAATATTCTAGAGAAGTGCCACTCTCAAGTGGACCGACGAAGCCAACCAGGCTCACATATCATAGACAGCTCTTGACAAAAAACTATTCCAAAAGGCAATCCTCCCCACCCCAACACTGTCATAGGGAAAAGAGCTTACTGAAGAGATTAAGGGGCCCCTCCCAAGTCATCAAGAAGCAGACAATTTAGGGACACCTGGGTGGCTCAGTTGGTTAAGCGGCTGCCTTCGGCTCAGGTCATGATCCCAGCGTCCTGGGATCGAGTCCCACATCGGGCTCCTTGCGCGGCAGGGAGCCTGCTTCTGCCTCTGCCTGCCTCTCTGTCTGCTTGTGCTCGCTCTCTCTAACTAATAAATAAATAAAATCTTAAAAAAAAAAAAAAAGCAGACAATTTAAAATAAAATCAACAGACAATTTCTCTTGGGAACTGACATACACTTGCACAATGTGTTGAAACGAAGGCAGGCAATGCTGCAATGACAGTGCATTCACGAGGACGGTGGTGCTCAGAGTCCGGAAGAGGCAAAATAAAGCACAGGAGCAAGACAATGTTGGCCCAGTGCTGTCTGAGGAGGACAGGCAGGCCATCTGGCATGCCTGTGAATGCTGGTGAGAAAGGAGGCTGTCAGAGCAGTGAGTGTCCCTGGCCCGAAGGCCCTGTCCTTCAGTGACACTCAGTTCTGACATTACAACACACCTTGATTTTAAGTTTCAGGGAGAATGGAATTTCAGGTGATTCCAAATTTCAGATAAACAGCCAATTCTTTTTCGGTACTTAGTGTTATTATTTTATTATGTTTGTTTTATTTTTTTTTTAAGATTTCATTTATTTATTTGAGAGAGAGAGAGAGAGCACACAAGCAGGGGCAGAGGGAAAGGGAGAAGCAAACTCCTCACTAAGCAGGAAGCCCAATGTGGGGCTTGATCCCAGGAACCCTGGATCACGACCCGAGCCTAAGGCAGACACTTAACCAACTGAGTCACCCAGGTGCCCCATTATTTTATTAGTTTTAGTGCTTAATCCCATGTTTATACATATCTATTCCATGCAGTATTTGGGATATACTTGTACTACAAAATTATTCATTATCTATCTGCAATTCAGTTTTCTTTTTCAATTCAAATTTAAGTATATACCCTTGTATTTTTATCCTGAGAACCTTACTAGGGCCTAAGGCATGAGATCTATGCTTGGGTGTCCCCCTCTGTACATGGCTTAATTTACTTACAGGGAATTATTTGAAAAGAAGTCATATAATCAACACAGTGTCCATTCATTCCCAGAAATACTTATGAACTACTTACTGCACGTAAGAAATTCTGCCTTCCAGAGGTCTTGGTTCCTCCAGCTGGGCTAGTCAGATTTTCTAGGCTGACCTGCCTCAATGGCATTTTCTTTTAAAGAGTTCCCTTTTTGTCAATGACCTCAAGAAATTCTCATGCTGAGTAAGTTGTGAAATGCAAGCAGGAGGGCACAGTGGTGGTGAGACTCTGAGAAGGGGACATTCCTCTCTAGAGGCTAGGGGACAGGATGAGATTCTGGAGTACCTGGAAATACTTACCTTTGACAGCTTGCTGGACATAGGCTGTCGTCCCATCACTGAGGGTCACCGTTTGCAGCCCCAAGCTCTCCATGGCAAACTGCTACTCGTACACTCAGACATGAAGTTGGCTTCTGGCCAGCACCAAGAGCCACAGCTGAGGTCAGAGATTTCCCTCTGGGTCACAAGTCTGAGAAAATGGATAGTGTCACATTAGGAGCTGCACAGCTTCCTCCTGGTACAAGGACAATAAAGAAAGAGTGAATGAGTCCAGCCAAGAAGAAAGGGAGATGAATTCTTCAACGTGTAGAACTATGTTGGCTTTTGTGAAGAAGGTTCAAGATAGAAATATTAAAGAATTTCTAAAAGTTGAGCATACAATTGAAGCACGCCAGCCAAACTGGTTGTAAAGTAAGATTCACTGATCAAAACCCACTTTTAAACTCATTCTCCTGGGGCACCTGGGTGGCTCAGTCCATTAAGCGCCTGCCTTCAGCTCAGGTCATGATCTTAGGTTCTTGGGATCAAGCCCCATGTTGGGCTCCCTGCTCAGTGGGGAGTCTGCTTCTCACTCTCCCTCTGCCCCTCCCCCTGCTCCTGCTTGCTCTGTCTCTCTTAAATAAATAAGTAAAATTTTTAAACTCACTCTCCTTAGGAGGAAGCCCCATTAAAGGCAGACTGCCAGTCCCAGTGCTGCTGGTTCTGGGGGGCACATACCACATCTCTACACATTCCGACAGCTCTCCTATGCTCAGCTCAATCTAACAACTGGCCTTATTGACCATCGTCAGTGAACATCCCACAGGCATCACAAACAGAACAAGCCCCAACAGATTCACAATGTGCTCCCTGGAAATGTTCCTCTTCCAATATCCCCTATTCCTGGGCTGGCATTTCCAGCCACCCAGAATCAGTGGGGTTATCCTTGATTCCTCCTTTTCCCTCAAAAGTCTAGATAACACTGCTACCCAACACCATACACAAAAATTAACGTAAAAGGGATTAAACACTTGAATGTAAGACCTGAAATTATAGCACTCCTAGAAAAAAACATAGGTGGTAAGCTCCCCGATATGGTCTTGGCCATAATTTTTTGGATTTGACACCAAAAGCAAAGGAAACAAAAGCGAAAATAAACAAGTGGGACTACATGAAATTTAAAAAGTTCCTCCTTCACGGGGGCGCCTGGGTGGCTCAGTGGGTTAAAGCCTCTGCCTTCTGCTCGGGTCATGATCCCAGGGTCCTGGGATCGAGCCCCGCATTGGGCTCTCTGCTCGGCGGGGAGCCTGCTTCCCTTCCTCTCTCTCTGCCTGCCTCTCTGTCTACTTGTAATCTCTGTCAAATAAATAAATAAAATCTTAAAAAAAAAAAAGTTCCTTCACGGTGAAGGAAACCACCAACAAAATGAAAAGGTGACCCACAGAAAGGGAGAAAATTACATATCTGATAAGGGGTTAATATCCAGGAGATAAGAACAGCTCATACAACTTAACAGCAAACCCCAAACAATTCAATTAAAAACCAGGCAGAGGATCTGAATTGACATTTTCCAAAGGAAACTTCCAATGGCCAACAGGTACATGAAAAGATGCTCAACAACCCTAATCATGAGAGAAATGCAAATCAAAGCTACAATAGATACTATCTGTTAGAATGCCTATTATCAAAAAGACTGCAAAATAGCAAGTGCTGGGGAGGATGTGGAGAAAAGAGAATCCTTGTGCACTGTTGGCGGGAATGGAAAGTGGTGTAAATTGGAAAACGGTATGAAGGTTCCTCAAAAACTTACCTGTCAGAGAGAGTGAGCACAGGCAGACAGAGAGGCAGGCAGAGGGAGAAGCAGGCTCCCTGCCGAGCAAGGAGCCCGATGTGGGACTCGATCCCAGGACTCTGGGATCATGACCTGAGCCGAAGGCAGCCGCTTAACCCACTGAGCCACCCAGGCGTCCCGGTTCCTCAAAAACTTAAAAATAAAACTACCATTTGATCCAGCAGTTCCACTTCTGGGTATCTGTCCAAAGAAAATAAAAACACTGACTTGAAAAAACACACACATTCAGCATTATTTACAATAGCCAAGGCCCGGAAACAACTCCAGTGTCCACGGATGGATGAATGGATAAAGAGACTGTAGTGCATATATACAACAGGATACTATTTAGTCATAAGAAAAGGGGGATCTTGCCATCTATGACAACATGGGTGGACCTAGATGGTATTATGCTAAGTGAAATAAGTCAAACACAAATACCATGTGATCTCACTCATGGAATATAAAAAAAAACAACAAAAAAAAACCACCCAAACTTATAGGTATAGAGAACAGATTGGTGGTTGCCAGAGGCAGGGGTTAGGGACAGGCAAAATGGATCAAGAGAGTCAAAAGGTACAAACTTCCAGTTATAAAATAAGTCGTCCCCATGTATGCATGATAGCATATAGCAGGTATAGCATGATATAGCATAGGGACCATAGTTAATAATACTGAATCGCATATCTGACTGTTGCTAGGAGAACAAATCTTGAAAATTCCCAACACAAGAAAACAATCTGTAATTACGTAGGGCGATGGACATTAACTAACTGTGGTGATCATTTCAGAATACGTGCAAATATTAAGTCATTATGTTGTATATCTAAAACTTAAATATAATGTTGTATGTCAATTATACCTCAATTAAAATCAATTTTAAAAAGCTTAAGAAGTCTATGTACTTATTTCGGGTGAGTATCACCTTTCACATCTCAACTACTGAGAGCCTCCTAATGTATGTCCTCAAATAAACCCTTGCCTGTTTCCTAGGCATTTTGTAATATTGTGTCAGAGTGACTTAAAAAAAAAAAAAAGCACAGGGGCACCTGAATGGCTCAGGGAGTTAAGCATCTGCCTTCAGCTCAGGTTGTGATCTTAGGGTCCTGGGATTGAGTCCCTTGTCAGCAGGGAATCTGCTTCTCCCTTTCCCCGCCCTCTCTCCCACTCATGCTCTAATAAATACAATCTTTGGGGAAAAAAAAAAGTACAAACCTAAATCCACTACTTCCGTGATCAGAACTCCTCGGCGCTACCTGTTCCTAGCACTCACACTCCTACAGTCATCTCCTCCAGTACTTATCACTGTCCCTTTCACATCTGTTGCCCACAAAGGACTGTGGGCTCTAGCCTGGTTTCTGTTTCACTGTGGGCTCTCTGCAAATCCTTGTGCAGTGACTCATCGGGTCCTTGTGTGCAAGGGGGGGTCTGCTGGAGCATCCTCCTGGCAGGACTTCCTTTGCATCGGCATTCGGCCTACTTGAGCCAGAGCCCACAGTTGTGAAGCCTTGTTCAAGGTTTAGCAGTTAAGATTCCCACTGCCGCCCAATCACAGAATTCCCCTGGACTTGGGATCTGGACTGCCTACTTGGTACTCACTATCTGCCGACTGATCTTCTCAGTCAGTGCTGCCCAAACCGTTTTCATGTCGGGGCAGCCAGAAAGAAGGATGTTTGCATGTGGCAGATGTTGCTGCTTGAAGCCAGGATCAACCAGCTGGGGTTCTGGCAGCCCCAAGGGCTGAGCTGGTCAGTATCTTTACATAACTGTAGCCCACTTTTGACACACTGGTTGGATGTTCTACTTTAGACTTAGCATCCCTGCTAGAATTATTCATTCATGCTGCCCATAAACATTTACTGAATGGCTATGCTACTACGCTACTACGAGCAGTAATAGCGAACAGTGCTGTAAAGGAACAGTGTACTGGGCGTTTTATACATAGTAACTCATTTAATCCTCACAACGATCCAGTAATTAAATACTGTTATTATCCTCATTTTATAGTTGAGGGAATTGAAGCCCCAGACACTAAGTAATCTGGCTCAAGGTTGCACAGCTAGTAAGTACGAAAGGAGGATTTTGAATACAATACTTTATTATCATTATGCAGCCTAGCACATTTTTAGCTAAAGCCACCTGAACACACTATTTTGGTGTGCAAGCTTATGCATTTTTCTGACAAGAAGGGAATTTAAAGATTGCATGAGCGTCTTACAGGGATTAAAGGTAAAGGACCACTGCTCTAGATGGGAATTCTGGCAACTGACCCATCTTATCCTGTCTACTAGGATCCTAGCAGTGACCCCAACCTTGCTGAGAGCCCTGATAACCATAAATTCTGGTCCTGGTCTCTCGTGGTCTGCTCCATGACCCTCAACTTTCAGAGTCTTAAGCAGGAAGAGAAATTCTTTTGGTAACCTGTTTTTGTTAACAGCGTTGTCAGAGTAAGGACACACATGAGACCCAGGTCTGAAAACAAAGCCGATTATAGGTTGAAACAGGATTACAAAATGGCCTCAAATCTTTACAGCTGGCTCTTGCAGCAACGGCTGGTTTAATTGAGCACATCTGTACTCTCCTGGGACTTTCTGAGGAAAATCCGTGGCACGCTTAACAACATGGGTTCTGGAGTCAGACAGCCTGGCTCTATCCCAGGCTCTACCTCTCCGAGCTTCAGATGCCACTTGTAAAAAAAAAAAAAAAATGGGGCTACTAACAGCACCTTCTCCACAGGTTGCTGTAAGGGTTAAATAAAGTCACACTTGTCAGCATTTAGCACAGTCCTGACACATAAGTACTCTAGAAAAACTGGCTCTGAGGAGGGATGCAAGAGGAATGGATAGGGAAGTGCTTTCGAAGCGACGGGCATTTCTAAAAGTAGCTAAAGAGTGGCAAGGCGGTAGACTAGAAGTCTGCAGAAATGGCTTCTAATCTCAATTCTATCTCCTGCGACCGCCTCCTGAGCCTTAAGGTGAAGTGCTGCCCCTGCCCCGGAAGTCCCTAAAATCCTTCCCATTGCTCGTGCTAATTTTATTTACCACACAGACGGCCCTGAAGAGTGCCAGCCGCTGTTCAAAGTACTTTACCTATATTAACCCTTTCAGTCTTAGAAATAACCCTATGAAGAAATTAGATACATTATTCCCACTTGACGGATGAGGTGACTGAAGCTTAGAGGCAGAGTTATTTATTCCAAGGTCCCACAGCCAGGGAAGGGCAGAAGCCAGGATTCCAAGCCAGGCTGGCCGGCCGGGGCTGTCCCTCTCAATACACAGTGCATTTCTTCCTTCTGCCAATCCAGGCTGACACAAAACACTTGACTACTGATTGTTTAACTATGCTGTCATCCACTGTAACTGAAACCCAGTCCTCCTGGGCCTGACCACAATGGAAAGAAGGAAGAGCTGGAAGCCAGATTTCCCAAAATAAGGCTTCTTACACTCCAAGAAAACAAATCTCCACTCCCTTTACATGTCCTCATGTCCAGGCTAAATGTTCAATTTTCCTCCCTACGCCCATAATATAAGCCTTTATAAGTGGTCCACTCTGGCTCTCCAGCCTTTCTGGGTCTCTGGTGCTGCCTTCCACCAGAGACTGACCACGGGTGGGGAGAAGGGGCTCCGTGGCTGCTAGGCATGGATGCGTGTCTGATGGCCAAGTTTCTCCCTTTCCTTTGTGGAATGATGCTTTCCTTGGAATCCTTCTGTGCTGCTACTAAACTAGCAACAGTGATACTGGCAGAGCCAAAGAGAGGCCTGTCACTGCCTCAGGACAGCTGTGACTGCGCATTTCCTGCCTGCACTTGACATTTCAGATTCATAACTCCTGTGGCCTTCTGAGCAAGGACAGAGAGGGAGCAGGAGCAGCTGCTCCGTTTCTCCTTGTAGGGCAAAAGATTTGTCAGCTCCCCAGTGACCTAAGCTGGATGTAAGGGAGAAACAGACTGGGGATGGTGGGGGGGATGGGAGAGAAGAGCCATGACAATGGGTAAAGATGAAGAGGGAGTACTCTGGACTCTTCCAGAACTTGCAGCCAGCTTCTCTGTTTGTTGCATTTTAAAATGAACTTAACCTATAGTTGGCTCTGATGCAGGGAAGAGCCCTATGGCTTCCTAAGACATAAATGCTTCCTAATGTAAAAACGTAAATTATCATTTATTGAGGAGAGAGAACATTTAGAAAAATTTTTTGGACACTTTGGATCTTTAGGTCTTTCTATGAAACAAGATGTGCTTCAATTGTCTCCTCAAAGCAGAAAGACAAGGGCCACGAAAGACAGAAAACTAGATGGCAGCCATAAATTTGTCTTCACTTTGGCATGGTTTAGATCTCACCTGAGTCACACCAGAGCTAGGCTGCCTTGACTACAGGCACCTGTTCACTCTTCCATCATTTTCTGCTAGCCTTAACTCCTCAGACATTTGGAATAAGGCTTTCTGTGTCCTGCTTCAGCCAGCCCAGAGGATAACTGTATTTAGAAGTGAAAAGAAAAAAGAAAAGGAGGGAGAGAGAAAGAAAGGAAGGAAAAAAAAGAAAAATAAATAAAAACATTTGCTTAGAAAGAGAAGAATGTTCAACTTTGGTGGCAGGGGGAGGCAAGGAAGACTTAATTTTCACTCAGAAAACTCGTCATTTGGAAATAAACAAAAGTGCTCAGAGAGGACAAAGTGACATTAGGTTGGGAGAGACACAGGCTGAGCAAGTCAAGTGGCAAACAAATGAGAACCAGATTTGGAAGAGCTGTAGTAAAATGATTCAGTATTTGTTATTATAGAAAAAGACTTCAATGCACACACAAAACCCCTACTGAAACAGGCTTGGTTCTGTGAGTTTCCAAACAGTAAAGAGAAAACAGGAAATTAGTAACAGAAACTTGCATTAACATAAAGCACACTTAAAACATCAGCTAAACATCTCTTTGCAAAAAGGCACACTGATTTTAAAAGCCCAGACCACTTTTTGGTGTGGTTCCTATTTGGCTACTACAATATTTTAGATTTGAATTAGTCACAGAAAAGAGAGTAATCAGGCAAAGTGGATTATTTTTAGTTCCATAAGGGCAATGAAAATGTAGACCCTTTTACTGAAGAACAGAATTCATTTAAACTAAAATAGGTAACTTAAAAACCTAAGTTTTAGTCCTAAGTCTAGGGTGAGTTTTAACACCTTAGTTTATAAACCACCAAACATAGAATCATGGCTGAGTTTCAGTTCTTTAGTCCATGGAAAGACAAATCTAGAATAAAGTCTTTTGGAAAGGTGAACCTAAGGCGTGTGCTCTACTGCAATACACAGATTAATACAGAGATTATCATAAGGGAGATTATCATCTCACTTATTTCTGGGGTCGCTGCTGGCTTGGGAAGGGCTGTTTTCTTTTTAAAGATTTTATTATTTATTTGACAGAGAGAGGGAGAGTACACAAGCAGGCGGAGTAGCAGGCAGAGGGAGAGGGAGAAGTAGGCTCCCCACTGAGCAGAAATCCCAGGACCCAAGATAGATGACTGAGCCACTCAGGCACCCATGGAAAGGCTATGTGAAAATGAAACATGCCATCAGCCATCAGGAGGGACTGGATCATCATATTCATTTAGAAGCATCACATTACTTAAAAACATCACTTCGGGACTAAAAGGTTTAAATTTATTCCATCAATGATGATCATCAAAATGGAACAATATCCAAATCTCAGCTAAAAAGAAGAGATAGTTTTTTCTTTTGAAGCAAATGAAAATCAAGTCAAAAGAAGAGTTAGGTTTAAAAAAAAATCAATATTAAGGGAAAATATTAAAGAAAATATAAGACATGATATTAAAAACACATGCAACTTAAATGTACACTTAAAAATGGTGAAGACGGTCAATTTTATGTTACATACATTTTGCCACAATAAAAAAAATTGGGTGGGGAAAAAAAACACACAGACACATACAAACTTCCAAGAAGAGTATCAAATTCCCACTGGAATAAGATTACAGTATGAAGGGATGCCTGGGTGGCTCAGTGGGTTAAGCCACTGCCTTTGGCTCAGGTCATGATCTCAGGGTCCTGGGATTGAGCCCCGCATCGGGCTCTCTGCTCAGCGGGGAGCCTGCTTCCCCCCGCCCCGCCTGCCTCTCTACTTGTGATCTCCCTCTCTGTCAAATACATAAATAAAATCTAAAAAAAAAAATTAGAGTATGAACTCATGCAGGGAAAACCACTAGTAGTAAATAAGTAATACAAAAAAGGTGCACTCTCATTAGTAATTAAAGTACAAGAAAGAATAATTATGGTGGTATTATACTGATCCCATTACCATAAATCAAAGGAAAAGTATTAACATCCAACAGACAATGAGATACCACTACACACCTATCATAATAGCCCAAATCCAAAACAGTGATAACACTAAATGCTGGCAAGGATGTGGAGGAACAGGAACTTTCATTCATTACTGGTGGGGATGCAAAATGGTACTGTGGAAGGCAGTCTGGCAGGTCCCTACAAAATCAAACAGTCTTACCACACGATCCAGCGTTCCTACCTCTAAGTGGGTTGAAAACTTACGCCCACAGAAAACCTGCACATGGATGTCTACAGCAGTTTATTCATCACTGCCAAAAGCTGGAAGCAACGGAGATGTCCTTGAATAAACAAACTGGGGTACATCCAGACAATGGAATATTTTCCGGTGATAAAAAACAAATGAGCTATTAAGTTACAAAAAGACATAGAGGAAACTTACATGCATTTTCCTAAGTGGAAGAAGCCCATCTGAAAAGGCTACACACAGTATGGTTCCAACTATATGACTTCTGGAAAAGGCAAAACTAATATATCAGTGAATAATATCAGTGGTTTCCATGGGGTGTGCGGGGTGGGAGAGGAGGGATGCGTGGATGGAGTGCAGGGCATTTTTAGGTCAGTGGAGCGGTTCTGTAATGGTGGACATATAACTGACATTATGTATTTGTCAAATCCCATAGAATAGACAGCATAAAGAGTGAACCATAATGTAAACTATGAACTTTGGTTACTAATAATGCATCAATATTAGTTCATCAATTGTAGCAAATATACCACACCAATGTAAGATGTTATTGATAGGGAAAACCGGGAACTGGGGCATAAAGGCGGTTAAATAAGAACTCTCTGTATATTCTTTTCTTTTTTTTTTTTTTAAAGATTTTATTTATATATTTATTTATATATTTATTTATTTATTTATCAGTCAGTCTGTCAGAGAGAGAAAAGAGTGCACAAGCAGGCGGAACAGAAGGCAGAGGGAGAAGCAGGGTCTCCACTGAGCAAGGAGCCTGATTCGGGACTCCATCCCAGGACACTGGGATCATGACTTGAGCTGAAGGCAGACACCTAACCAACTGAGCCACCCAGGCGCCTCTCTTTCTCTCTCTCTCTCTTTTTTTTTTAAGATTTTACTTGAGAAAAAATGAGCCAGAGCACGAGCTGGGGGAGGGGCAGAGAGAGAGGAAGAGGGAGAAGCAGACTGTCCACTCAGCAGGGAGCTCAAAGCAGAGTTTGATCCCAGGACCCCAGAATCATGACCAAAGGCAGACATTTAACATGAGCCACCCAGGCGCCCCAGGAATTCTCTGCATTTTCTATTCAATTTTTCTATAAGCCTACAAATGCTCTAAGAAATAAAGGCTGTTAATTAAAAAAAAAAAAACAACCATCAATGTTAGCGAAGCCAGGAGGCAGGCACAAAGGGGCATTGCAGACGGCACTACAGACTGCACCAGGCTCTCCAGAGGATAGACATGAATGCTTAACCCCACTGGGAAAGGCTCAGGATCTGAGATCTAAGAACCTTGTCTTCATAATTCATTCCACAAAAAGGATGCACAGAAAACAGAGCTACTCGCACAGGGTGCTTGTTTAAGCCTTTCGGACAAGAACCATGAAGCCCATCTGGATGAATGGAGGAGAACAAAAGAACACTAAGTGAAACAAGACATAAGGTTCAACACTCATCCAGTTTCAACTTGTGGACACCTTAACTCCAGGTGAGGTTAAGAGTGACAGAGGCCAAAAAGAGAAGAGCAGGTGCACTAAAAGGAAGGGATATAACCTTTAAAAAAGATAAAGTCGCTGAAATGAAAAGAAACCAGCATGGAGATGAGAGGTACTTCTCCAGTGGACACTAAATGCATTTGCCTGGTTACCAGCTCCTCCCTCTCAGGATCTCCCTTTATTCCCCCTGCAGCCCTCCCCTCACTAGCTGCATCTCGTCCCTGCCAAGTCCTGCAGAAAAAGACATCTATTTCTCCTTTAATTCACAATAGTCTAAGGACTGACGTAGGAAACTCCTTCCTCTAGGATTTTCCTTTCTTCTAACCACCGGAGGTCTGGCAGTTATCTTTTCACACTCAGTATTCTTCAAACTGGGCAGTGTTTGGCTTTGTATGTCTTGTGGAATAAAATGCCAAAGTGGAACACCATTCAGTATGCTATGCCGATCTGTAGGTGATCTGTATATATTTTTTAAGATTTTATTTATCTATTTGACAGAAAGCGAGAGAGCACAGCAGGGGGGCAGCAGAGGGAGAGGGAGAAGAAGCAGGCTTCCCACTGAGCAGGGAGCTCAATGCAGGGCTCAATCCCAGGATCCTGGGATCATGACCTGAGCCAAAGGCAGATGCTTAACTGACTGAGCCACCCAGGCACCCTGGTGATCTGCTTCTTTTTAACTCAGAGCAATGTCTACGAGACTGTGGGGGAAACATGCAGTCTTCCATTGCTGGGGGAGTATAGAGTGATATGAGCTCTAATGAAGGCAATTTAGCAGTATGGATCAAAAGTATAAATGTACCCACCATCTGATCTAGCAATTTCATGTCTAGTCTGCAGGAAGACATACATATGTGGAAAATGGCACAGGTCTAAGGTGAGTCAAGGCACCCCTGTATGTAGCAATAGCAAAAACATTAAAATCAGCATAAGGGTCTGTCAGTATGGAACTTCTATACGATGCAAACATAGGTAAATGAGGAAGGTCCTCACATATTGACATGCAAAGATCTTTAAAACATATTGGGACGCCTGGGTGGCTCAGTTGGTTAAGTGGCTGCCTTCGGCTCAGGTCATGATCCAGCGTCCTGGGATCGAGTCCCACATTGGGCTCCTTGCTCGGCAGGGAGCCTGCTTCTCCCTCTGCCTCTGCCTGCCACTCTGTCTGCCTGTGCTCGCTCCCTCTCTCTCTCTCAGACAAATAAATAAGTAAAATCTTTAAAAAAAAAACATATTAAAGAAAAAAATGGGAAGGTATAAAACAGTGCTTTCGGTAGGAAGTCTGGCAAGACGGTGGAGAAATGACTGTCTAGGGTTTCCTGCAGCAGGGTAACTGAGTGACGGGGGAAATAGCAATGCAAGGCTGACTTTTCACTGATGTATTATCTATGTTAAAGAAACAAATACAAATACATGAATAAAAGAGGAAAGTCTGAAAGCATGCCCTGCACTCCTTTTGTTGGCTATAACAATATCCGATTCTCCATTCATGAGGCATGGCTAGTTCAATGCTGACAGCATGGATTTGAGGTTATAGGTTTGTAGCAAAACCACATCTGAAAACTGAGCTTGACAATTCGTGGACCATATGGAAAGGTGATCAAGCTGAGCAGGAGGCAACAGCAAACCTGCTGGGACATGAGAACTTGCTGGCTCTAGGTCACAAGGGTGGAGGGGTAGGTACCGCTGAGTTGTCCAAGTAGAGGCTGCCTTTCTCCCTCCCTGTTTCTGCAGCCTCAGACAGGACTTCCTAGGTTGAGAGGATGATATTCTCAGACAGAGAGAACTCTGATCTCAGGGACACCTTCCACATCTAAGCCTCAGGGAGGTTCTACAATCTCACGGAGTCCCCATTTCTTGGTTTTTATAGTAACTGCATGGGTGTCATGCTTCACCAACTCTCCCACAGCAGCGGGGACATCAATAAATGCAGTGAGAAACATACCAAGCTAGCAAGTTGTATCTGGGCTTCTCAGAGATGAACCATTTATTGAGGGCAAGCTTGGGGTAACCAGAAGTGCTCAGACTTCCAGCTGGGGCCAGTCTAATGTGCTGTGAGCTTTGAATATCACACCCAACAAACCAGATCTTTTTGATTCTGAGCTCTAAGTGAGGAGCCTCAAGAGGCTCTGTGCTTCGGACCCTCAAAACAGGGATAACTGCATAGGATCCGTGAGACCCTCATGTCCACACCCATTTCTCTACCTTGACTGGGAGCTGCCAGGGCAAGAGGCAGCTGAGGTTTTGTCAGTAGCTTAAGGCCACCGGTTAAAGACAACAGCTTTAGCTGAACTTGGATTTCACCTCAGTGGTTTTGTTTCACTCACCAGGACAAAATTTCCCCATTCCATTAAATGAAAGATGATGATTACATATCCACTCTAAACAAATTTTGTGGTGATCTGTCAACAAAGATGGGCTGTATCCTGTACTCTTGTTGAGATGGTCAGAGACCCTCCTTACAATATAAACACTGAGATCTTTATAAATGACACAAGGATAAACATGGCACAGCGACTGTGTTTCCAGATGCAGCGAGGGAGTCACTCTGACACAGTATGTGACTTAAATACTGTATTTAAGTATTAAGAGTCCTTAAATCGGATTCTTCTGAGCAGGAAAATAACACACTCCTACATTCTGTTAGACTGCTTACAACTTACATTGTGGGAGAGCATGCGCACTGGTGTAATCAGCACCTAATAAAGAACGTGTCCTCAGACACTAAATGAATAATACCATTAGATCACATAGCTGAGTTCTTTAGCTCAAATCTAAATCCTCAATCAGCTCTACTTAACTGTGATGAGCTCTAATGGCAACTCCTGAGGCCAGATTTGAAACCATCTAATACAGAATGAGGAGCTCCTGAAGATCCCAGCAGAGGAGTAAATGCTGAGTGAAAGAACGAAGGAGGGAAGAAACAGAGTCCCACCACCCTGGCTCTTCCCCAGCCCCAGCTAGGAGGACCACATTTCCTCACTTGGGATAGCACCTTGCCTCATCTTTGACATCCACGTTCACTTTTCTCAGACCCAGATCAAGCACAGGTTTCCCTCGCCAATGTCACACCAGACCACCAGACTCTGGCCTGTTTCCTTGGCACTCAGCAGCAAAGTTGCATCAAGAAGCTAGCCTGTAGTGTTCCACAAGGGCTGGATGCATTTTCTCTTCTGTATCCTCTGTGTCCAGCACTCATTGCATGTTACTTCAGTGAAGGAAGGAATCTTAACACCAACACTGCTACCTGGTGTAGGGCTCAGCAGTTTTAAAAATGCTCTCAGATATACAGATACGTTATCTTGTTGACTCTGAGCACTAATTCATTGCCTCTCACAATGGGTGTGGGCTGAGAAAAGAGCTGTTTCCAGTCCAACACAGTCCTTTTGCAGATGAAGATCTGGAGGCCAGAGCTGTGGGACGGAGTTCCAAAGGATCACCCAGCTGGCATAGCCAGGCCTCTCATCTGAACTGCCAGTGTTCTTCCACTGTACTGCCCTGTCTCTTGTGCAGGAATAGTGTTCTTTCAGCTCTCAGGTGAGCAGAAATTTATGCATGACTCATAGACTTGTCTATCCCACTGTTTATGCAACATCTCTGTGTCCCCAAACACCTGAAACTTGACACATTTGCAAGTGAACTCCTTATCCATCCCTTCTCACACCCTACCCCCTCCTTCAGGGCCCCCCTTTCAGTAAATGGTAACTCCATCCTTCAGTTGCTCAGGCCAAAAATGAAGGAACCAGTCTCGACTTCTCTATTTTTCACATGCCATATCCAATCCATCAGCAGATCCTGCTGGCTCCTCTTTCAAAATAGAACCAGAATCCAACCACTTCTCACTCTTCCACTGCTTTAGCTTTGGGTTCAAGCCATCAGCTCTCCTTGCCGGGACTCTTACAATAGCCTCCTAAGCAGCTTCCCTCCTACTCTTGCTTTCTACACGTTATTCTCACCAAAGCAGCCAGCATGATCCTGAATGTCAGATCATGCCACTTACCTATTTAGAGCCCTCCAATGGCTCCTCTCACACTGCACAATAAACTCCTGACCTGCCACCAACCCACTCTCACCCCTGCATCTCTTGCTCTGTTTCCCCTGTCTTACTCTACTGCAGCCAGACTGGCTGGCATCTTCGTGTTCCTCAAACATAGAATATATGAGGCAGACTTCTCCCCTGGGGCCTTTGGACTTGCTGTTCCCTCTAACTGGAATATATTTCCCCCAGATATATGCTTGACTCACCGCTTAACTTCTTACAGGTTTTTTACTCCAATGTTACCTTTTCAATGAGAACTTCTTTAACCAGCCTATTTAAAATTTAACACCCTGACTCCTGGTACTCTCTTCCTTCTCTGCTTAATTTTCACAACATAGACTTTATTTATTTATTTGTCTAGTGTATGTCTCACCCCTCATGTTGAGCTCCTTAAGTCCTGAAACTTTGTCTTATTCACTGCTCTATCTCCAGGTACTAGTAGATAGCCAGCAAATATTTGCGGAATTAATGAATGAATGAATGAACACTCATCTCTTTAAGATCTCCCAGTAATCTGAAGGCCTTAGGCCAGAAGGGGAAGACCCTAGCTGAGCTCTGGTCTCTCTTTCACCTCCCACCCTCCACATGGCCTTACCTTTTTGGGTTCTGGGCAATGGGTGCTTGCTGCATGTTCCAATTTCTGGGTCACTGGAACAAAATTCTGCTGGGTGCTAATTTTTGTATTTAGCATCCTACTATCTCACCAACACAAGAGGTCAGGGATAGGTTAGACTAAATATACTACTTAACCTAGATAATAGTACTGACTCAGTAATATTTGTGTTGAGGTGTTTTCCAAGAAACATTGCTAAGTTTGCACTTATTCATATACCTTTTTTTTTTAACTTCTATTATGGATTTCAAACACACACAAAACTAGAAAGAATAGTGTAATGCGTCCCATGAACCTATTACCCAACTTCAACAACTGCCGCCAACTTTGCTAATCTCATTTCCCCTAGTCCCTGCTTTTCTTTGCAACCCCCAGTAAATATCTCACCGGGCTATTTTCTTGAGAACTGTATATAACAGACCTTGGCCTTGTTACCCTTGTGTCCTAGCAACTAGGACAACAAATCCCTCTAATCTTACCAGATATATAGTGAAAATGAGCACTCACGCCCATTCCCCTAGCCGACCAATGACTGAAAAAGGAAGTGTCTAAATTCCAGACTGTTTAAATCAAGGGACTTGCCCATTACTTGTCTGCAGCGATTTGAGGATAGGGGGTTGTTGGGCCTACAAAAAAAACACAGATGCGAACTGTTTTTGTTTGTACCTGATGCAGTATTTCTGAGTGAGTTCATTCAACTCAGTCAGTATTTACGGTCTGTCTCATAATATAAGGGACCAGATTAAGATGCCAGAAGATAAAGAAACCCCAGCCTCTCTTCTCAAGGATATTGCCATGGGGCTGGGGAATGGGTGGGAAGTACACAAATAACTAAAATCCACGGCAGAATATGCTCTGTGCCCTAAAACAGATTAAGCAAGCCTAAGGCAAAATCTTCTTTCCAAAAATCAATTTGTAGCTACCAGGGCTTACCCCTTCCTTACTTTGAGGTCTGCCCTCTGCTATTATTTATTGCTATACATCCAACAAGAACATTACTGGACACCTGGGAATTTGGTGACCCACAGAATAGACTTCGGGATGCGGGTCTTTAATCATCCAGTGTTCTGGTGGGAGGGAAATGGAAAGTCCTTCCAGAGCCTGGAAAACAATGGGCCTAATTCAATGCTGGCAGAAGCTAACACCCAAAGCATTCTACCCTGAGGGCATATACACCACGCCGCTTCAGAAATGAAGAGGATCCTGGGAGTGTGTCAAGAGACCAGGCTAGATCAATTCAGAAGGATTTCCAAGATCTTTCTCCTTGCTACCTAAATGATGGTGATCTTGGTGATCTACGATCAGAAGTTCCCAGAGAAGAGTGTAGTTCCTTGGACAAACCAAAGAGGCCAATGAAGTTTGGCCCAACAGTGCTATGTATAAAGGTAGGAGAACTGAGTGGCAGGGTCATTCATTGGGGCCCTGTAATTACGTGCACAGAAGAGTGGAAAAAAGAACAGAGTTGAGATGAGAGGGGCATTTGCATCATAATCGATGTTAACCAAAATTGGTGAGGTGAGGATGGCCAGGAGAAAAGTAAGAGGAAGGGCTGGAAAAGGCACTATGAGAAGGGGCAGGGATGCAGGGAGAGGGAAAAGGTGCTCACTGATGACAAGGAGGAGGATGCCACAAGATCTGGGAATATGGGAGGCAGGATCCTTTAGGATACTGTACAGAACATGAAGAGGAGGGATCTTAGAATGGGAGGGTATACAGTTATGAAAGATGGGTTCACACTGGGATGGAAGGGGCTCATTTCATTGAAGCTGGGGGAAGGAAGTCACTAGAAAAAGGGCTAATTAGATGAAGGTTCTAGGTAACAGAACCTGGCTAAGGACGGTAGAAGGGAGGCAGCTAGATCACTGAGAAGAGACTGAAAACAGGAAATCATATGAGGAAAGACTACTGGGCCAGAGGGTTTAGAGGATCTGAACTCCTGGCAGGGAAGGGACTTAGTAGGATAAGTGGGTTTGGGGTAAAGTGCCAGTGAGGTAGCAGCCCCCTTAGGGTGAGATCCTGGAGTGAAGGCTGTGAGAGGGTATGTGGACAAAAGATGAAGAGAGGTATTAAAGTATGGGGGTCTCAGGGCACATGGGGTGGAAAGTCACAAACCTTGGGTTGAGGAAGTCACTAAGCCATGGAGCAAAGGGTAACAGAAACTCTGGGCATCATGGAATGAGCTGATGTTGGGCTTAAGAATCATTAGAAAATAAGGAACAAGAGGCTCAGGGTGACCTGGAAAACTGCAGGTTTGGGGCCAGAGGTAGTGGAGCAAGTGGGTTTTGAAGACTGTGGGCTCAAATACTCGCTCTGCTACTTATCTGTTTCAGGTTCTTTATTTATTTGAAGCCAAACCAAACCAACAGAAATGCGAAATGGTGGCAGATATAGTAATAATCATCTCTTGGAGTTGTCAAAAGGTAAATTTATACATATAAAGCTTGGTACACAGTAAGTACTCAGCCAAACATCATTAAAGAGGGATGAAATAAACCATCAGAGGAGGAGAAGGCCGCAGCAAAGATAAGAGGATGGGTATTCCAAGAGCTCAGGGGTAGAAAAGCAAATGTAACGCATGGGCCCTGTCTTGTCTATTGAATCCCTAGCACCCAGGACAGAGTAAGACCCATAGTAGCTCCTCAGTTTGTATTTAAGGGTTCCCATGGGCCAGGCATGGTGCCAAATGCTTTGTATGCACCATCTCAGGCAAGATTATTACCCTCCCTTAGCAGAGGTGGAGGCTGAGGGTTCAGACAGGCCTAAATGGTATGCCTACGGTGCCACAGCTGAAGAGCCAGAGTGAGACCAGAACCAGGTCTCTTATCACATCAAGGCCCCTAGCTGAAGCGCTCTGCTATCCTGATGGGGCCTGGTCAAGGGAAAAGGGTACAGGCTATTAAGAGTGTAGGAGGTCATGGGAGTGAGGTAATATGGTTCATGAAGCAAGTGGACCCTGAGGTGAGGTGACCAGAGTAAACTTCTAGCGAGGGTATAAAAATGATTGTAAACAACAAATATTATCTTGACTGAGAACTGCAGAATTTCACAGTTGAAGGAAACTCTGAGATCACTTAACCCAGCCTTATCACATACCATACAGATGACAAGCTGAGGCCCAGTGAGGAAGGGACCTGTCCCAGGTTTTCAAAGCACCATGGTGGCAGAGCTGGGACTTGAGTCTGGAATCACACACTCGATCCAGAACTCTTTGATGCCTCCAACTACTGCTACTACTTCATATTCATCCTGTATCTTCCTGGGCACCAGCGTGGTACTAGGGGACTTTTAAGTCATGTGCTGATTGACACTGAGGGGCTGAGGGTGCAGAGAGAGATGTCGGTGAGGGTGATTTTAGGATGAAGGAGGGAGCATGGATGAGGATCATGAGGTTACAGGGCAAATAAGGGTTTCTTAGATATTGAGGGTTATGTAGATGACTCAGTGGGAAACTACTGGAGTAGGGCTTAAAGAGTTACCAGGAAAGGTTTGAAGGGAGTCGCCAAGTTTGTGGGCGAACACAGGATAGAACCGTGGGAGTTACCGGACCAATTCACTGAGAAGGTTGGGGGGGTCACCTAGGAGGGGTGAGGGGTCTTGGTTCTTGAGTCACTGGACTAGGGCTGAGGGAGTCACTGGGTTGGTGGGTCCCCGGGCAGAGCTGGGGAAATTCCTGGGTTGGCAGAGTCAATGAATAAGAACTGAGGATTACCTGTAGAGGTTTTAGGGTCTGTGGGTGGGCCACAGAGGTGGAGGCGGGCGTGGGGTTTGGAAGCCGGGGTGGGGTTTAGAAGTCATGGGGGAGGAGTCCCAGGGCGGAAAGAAGGGGCAGGGATGGGGGTCGGGGGTCGGGGTCCGGGGTCCGGGGCCCCCGGGGGGGGAGGGGTCAGGTCGCCGTCTAGCCGCCCGGACGCTGGGCTAGGGCCGGAGGAGGGTGGGCACGCCGGGCTCGGGACCTTCCCGGGGCCCTGCGCCCGCCCGGCCTCCCACCTGGGCACGGTGGACCCACTCTTCCCGCAGCCACCAACCTGACAGCCCCCGAGGGCGACTCCGCCGACAGACCGCCATGCACCGGGCCCCGCCACCAGCGCCGGCCCCGCAACCCGCCTGCGCCATAGCCCGCCCGCCCGCGCGCAGCTTGCCTCGCGCGATATCCAGGTTCCAGGGCCGCCGCACTTTCCTCTCCTCGCGGCGCGCCTCTACCGGGCCCCGGAACCCGTATAGAAAATACAAGGCACGCTCCACCCCGCACCCCCCGTCGCCGCGGCAGCAGTCCTACTTATCCAGGTTCCCGGGCCCCTGGAGCCCAGGCGGCCGGGCCCTGAACCGTGCCCCTCGGAGCCCCGCCCCGCCTCCCCGGCCGGGTGACGTACGGCCCGCGAAGGCCGAGCGCCCGGGGAGGGCGTGATGACGTCACGACGCCCCGGTCAGGGCCTGGGTGCGGTTGGCGAGCCGGGTCGTCGCTATAGCAATGGGGAGCTGCCACCTGTTCCTCGGAGGGATTCGGTCCACCTGAGGCGGCGGCGTCCGGGAGGAGCCCGAGGCCTCGAGGGCTCCGCGCTGTCCTGTCGGCTGCCTGCGGGCGAGAAGGACTCTTCAGGAACCGGGAAGGACAGGAGAGTTAGGTTGTGAGGGAAGCCGTTCCCCCGGGTTCCACTGCCCGCACTGGGGCTGCGGACCTTCTCCTTGGGGTTCAGAGCCCGGGCTTCCTCCTGCTCCTAACCGCCCTGGAGAGCTTTACTGTGCGCAGCCCCCGGCACTGCCTACGATCTTCGAGCCATCCCTCTGAAGGAAGCAATTGCAGGTATTACTAGCTCCTTCTCGAAAAGGACGTCACTAATGAGCCGTGAGGGACTTGCCTCCCTCGGGAGGGCGCCCTGACGGCCCTCGGGGGTTCTCACTCTCATTCCCCCGTCAGCCCCACCCGCAGCCTTAAAACTAGCTACTCCCCACTGTAGGCTCGCCTGGGGTGAACAAAGCCAAGCAAGCCCTTTTTGCCTATTCCCCCTCCCAGGAGGGAGGGGCTACGATTGGGGAATTCGCAGAAATCCAAAGGAGTGATCTTTTGGTAAAACGTTAAAAATAACTGAGAGGAGCTAGATAAGAAACTGGTAATGATTGCTTCTTAGGACAGGAATTGGGTGCCTGGAGGAATGAAGTGAGAAACTTTTCCCTCTCTGTCCTTTTCGACTTTTTTTTTTGGTATCCTCCCTCCCCTCACCCCAAAACATTTAATTTAAAAAAAAAAAAAGAATTTTCAAAGGAAGTATTCTGATAAAATAGAAACATTTGCAAAGTACAGGGTTTGGGGCCTATGGTAACTAAAAATGCCATTGAGGGCCCTGACAGCCTCCTACCTCCCCTGTCAGGAGAGCTTGACCAGAAAGCTGGATTTTCAAGTTGAGGCATCCCCTCTTGCCTATCTTATTTGTTTTGACACAACCTTTCCAGAGGTGGGACTGGAGTCAGAGTTCTCCGTCAGGTTCTCTGCTTCAGTGGGTAGTGAGTGACAATTGATGGCCCATGCTTAAATGGTTAATAAGTGAGCCTTTCTCTACCTCCTGGTATAGAAATAAACAGCCTGGCCACTGTGGTGCCCCTTCTGTTCCTTTCTGGTGGAAGTTTGACGAGTTATTTCACATGTCTGTGGAGAGAATAAATAGCGTGTCCTGTAGCATAAACTCCTGGTTAGAAATAGAGCATGGAATAGAACTCGAGTTGTCCTAATTTGTCTCCCACCACCTTTTTCCATAATAAAAAATACATTTGTCCTTTCTCACATTCCATGCAGATCCTAATATGATTGGCTAATCACCTCTCCTATTACACAATGAACAAAAACTCTGGGAAATCAGTGTGTGACTTTGAAGTAATGATATTTTGATGGTGTGTAATTTCAGGTACTCAGAACTGGTGAGGAGCATATTTTGGAGGACTAAAGGTCATTTCTAGTAGCTTGTGTTCTGCCTTTGAGCCCCACCTTGACAATATACCATCATATAGGCCAGTGGTCTTTTTTTTTTTTAAATTTTATTTGTTTATTTATTTTAGAGAGGTAGCGTACACAAGTGAAGGGAGGGGCAGAGGGAGGGGGACAAGCCAACTTCCCCACTGAGCAGGGAGCTCAATGTGGGGATCTATCCCAGGATCCTGGGATCGTAATCTGATCTGAATGAAGGCAGACGCTAAATCACTAGTTAATAATTGAGAAGTAGGATAGAAGTCATGTTATCCCCTTGGCAGATATGGATATATGCTTGTGTTGAATTCTGATGTTTGGCTTTGGGGGACAATTAAATAAAAATCACATTTAAAAATCAGAAATGACTCCCAATTAATTTTTTTAGGTTTCATGACAAGCTTTTTCTTACATATTTAATAAAAAAGAGAAAAGTATAGGGGCGCCTGGGTGGCTCAGTGGGTTAAGCCTCTGCCTTTGGCTCGGGTCATGATCTCAGGGTCCTGGGATCGAGTCGCGCATCGGGCTCTCTGCTCCGAGGAGAGCCTGCTTCCTAATCTCTCTCTGCCTGCCTCTCTGCCTACTTGTGATTTCTTTCTCTGTGTGTGAAATAAATAAAATCTTAAAAAATAAAAGAAAAGAAAAGTATACTTGCTAGGAAATAATGGATTGAACTGCTAACAAGAAAATAGTAAACAGGGGCGCCTGGGTGGCTCAGTGGGTTAAAGCCTCTGCCTTCCGCTCGGGTCATGATCCCAGGGTCCTGGGATCGGGCTCCGCGTCGGGCTCTCTGTTCTGTGGACAGCCTGCTTCCTCCTCTCTCTCTCTGCCTCTCTGCCTACTTGTGATCTCTGTCTGTCAAATAAATAAATAAATCTTAAAAAAAAAAAAGAAAATAGTAAACATTTTATAAGATGAAATAAGAGGACTGATTGTAATAGGAATATTTTTGTATGAATGGAAAAAACCAACCCCTACCTCCTACTCCCCAGGTTTTTATATCCTAGGCCATGGATGGAGATTCAGTGCAGGGGAGGGATATAACTTTCTTTTGTAAATTAGGACAAGGACTATTCTGAAAGGGGAGGTGGAATGAAGTGTGGGTAAGTATCATGGCTAGTTCCCAAACAGATTCATTTGGGGGAAGATTTCTAATAGAAGTTGAGGATCTGGAAACTTGTTTCCTTAAAATGCTCCTCAGATTGATTTCCTTGCCTACTACCTCTTGGAAGGTCTGCACATACCCTTGGGAAGAATTCCTTGTAAAGTCTTCATGTGCCCTGTTTTAAAGACTGATATACGCAGACTCAGCTGTACTGGCCCTGATTATACATTAATCAGGGACATCATCACAGATGTCCTAGGAAGAAGGTGGAAGACTTGGTGTTTTGGAATAAAAGAGGGTTAAGAGATAAGTCAGAGAGAATGGCCCCAAGCTGGTGTAGTCATTATAGTCCTATATCAGTCCTCGGCTTTGCAGTTCTAGAAAGGTGATTTTGTCCATTCACAGAAGTATTCATGTTTTGTCACACTAAATCAAACTTACAGGAAGTTAATATATAAAATGGAATGCAAATGGTGAATTTATACTCATAGTCACCAGGTAGACTGGATTTTCTCTCCTATTGGCAAATGTATGTGAAATGATCAGTTGTAATCAGAATCTTACCTGAGGAGTATGGGTCTTGGGTATGGCTATTGTTATCAAGCTGTGATAGCCTGACGCATGATGCAGGGCATATAACAGAAGCTCAGTAATTGAGAAATGAATGCACCTATCCTTTATAGATGCTAACAGGGAAGTTTAGGATTCTAGTAGGCCAACCCGACTTATTTTTTGATCAGGTAGAGTTTGCTTTGTTTCTCTAAAATTGCTATATCATATGGATATTAAATCTGATAAAATTTCATGTCAGAGAATTACATAATTGAAACAAATTTTATCTGTCATCTCTGAGCCTAGGAATTGGGACTGTTCATTTGTAAGAGACTGGAGATTGCGTTCCTGTGCCCTGTGGTAGTAATGGTTGTAGTGGCTAAATGATATTTCAGAATTCTTTTGGGTGGCCAAGAGTGTACTGAATAAAAAGAACAACCTTGGGTGACTCTCAGCGTTGGTATTTTCCTAGAGTGGGACATCTTAATTAGGGAGTCTGTGGCCTGGCTAGATATGGGAACTGTTCTCTAGTGAGGAAAAATGATACCCTAAAATCCCCTTACTCACTAGATCCCCCTTAGGGGATAATTCTTTTTTTGGGGGGGGG
>ML103080.1:0-34017 GCA_003697995.1 Taxidea taxus jeffersonii
TAACTCAACCCCCTGATAATGCGAACCTTATTCTCAGCAGCCAAGGAAGTAAGCACCCTGTACGCAGGGAATACACTGCCGCATTCAGCTAGAATGGGTAAGGAGCACCAGCAGAAGCGGACAAACTCCGTACAGCTGATGCATGACGAACGCTAAACACAGTAGGGAAACGATGTATTTATAGTACTTGGAGGCTTTTCTGTGGTTTGGAAAGGTGAAGCCACCTGTTCTGTCAGTGGAACTTTATTCCTGCTTTCAGTGTTAGTAACAATGGTTTAAAACACCAACAACAAAAACAGCCACAAACCTCTCGGTTTCACGTTAACTCTGCACACAGAAGCCACCCAGAGCCCCCTGTGGTCACCGGTGACAACTGTGCAGCCCTCTGGGCAGGCCTCACTTTCAGAAGCAACTCTCGGAGGGTGGGACTAGTACTGGGTTTTTTCCTTTTTTCTCAAGAACCTAGATTTGCTTACTTTCTCATTTTCCACTTGGCCCCACAATCAGGTAAAATGCATAATGGCCCACTCACAGATGACCTACAATGTCTTACACCGTTACGTGCTTTACCTAGCTTTCTAAGTCCACTGGTTTATAACACACACTTTGGTTAACCAGCAATTAAAAGGAAATACTCACCCCTAGCATGTTAAGGATCACAGACACAAGGGTCACCGGGCCCAGCAGTCCAGTATGAGGCGCCTAACCAGCAGAGAGCAGTGCTCCTCCAAGGCAGGTCCCCACACCTGCCCTGCCCACAACCAGAGCTGAGCCAGGGTGCGGTCCACATGGAGGAGGTCTCCCCTGGGAGCAAACAGCTGGACTAACCGCTGGGACCGCTCCCCTAAGCCCCTGACAGGACAGGAGTGTGTGGCCGGCACATGACAAGCCTGCTCTGCAGCATAAAAGCACTCCAGGAAGAGAAATGCAAACATGCAGACACAACCAGGAATTGTCCCAAAGCACAACAAGGGGGAAGTACCTGTTCCTGCAGGTCGTAATCGTAGCTGTCATGCAGCAGAAGACTGAGGACATAGCGGGTATAAATCATGGCATCGATGCCACATTTCTCCAGCTCCTGCCCCAGCCAGGTCTGCACTGGGCCCAGAGCATGAAGTAGAGACATTTCAGAAACAGATACGGGGCCTGGATAAGAGCTTGAGGAGCTTTCAGATGGTAAACCATCCACAGCTACTGTGCAGACAGGGCACATGAATTTAGGTTGCTGACATCCTTAAAATGTGAAGCATTTTCTGCAGTTGATGTTCTGTTGGTATCTGGAGGGGATTTTCACTCCAGTAAAAAGGAGAGATGCTTGACATCTAGGATAAGCATCTATTTTCGCTGGCAGTCAGCCATTAGGACAGAATTTCCCTCTTCAGGCATGACCAATGAATCAACATCCTGATAGCAATACACATGTAGATGTGATTTTCTACTCTACTTTCACATTGAGGCCAAATGGAAGTCTCCAGCAGAACCTATGAAAATGAGAGAGAGAGAAAAAAAGGTATGCATTATATATAAATTACCAATCTTTTGGGGAAAAAAAAAACGAACTGTTTATTGAAATTTGGTGTCTTAGAACACCGATTTCTTTTTTATTGTAATGTTTAACATTTTAAAATAACTGACATCTCAAAATTTTAAGCTTAGTATCATTTAAAAGGGAAACTCCAAAATCTGCATTGTTGTGCTTGTGCTCCGTCATACCAACGCTTATTTTGCTATTTCAAGAGACTGAGCTAACAAAATTCTGTTCATCATAGTCAATCATCTCATATGGCTAAAAGAGTTGCACGGCTGCTCGCTACTTACTTCATAAAAGTTAAGGTAAACCATGGATTTGACTCAGAGCCATGCTGGGCTGGATGGTTAGACTTGCTTTTATTCTACTATACCTTGGTTAACCATCTGCCTACTTGCGTGAAGGATGCCATGCTCTTAATAGCTTTTCATATGTCAAACTAATCTAATGGCCTTGTTAAATCACTTTCGTATGTCAAACTAATCTAATGACCCTGTTAAATCACTTATGCCACGAGAAGATGGAAACTATCACAGCGACAGGAAAATCTCATCAGCTCAGATTGTGCATGAATTTTAGCAGACAATAGGAGGGCTACCAAAAGTGACTTTTAGGGGCACTTGGGTGGCTCAGTCCATTAAGCATCCAACTCCTGATTTAGGCTCCCGTCTTGAGATTCAGCCCTTTGTCAGGCTCCCTCCCTGCTCAGCAGGGAGTCTGGTTGAGATCCCTTCCCTCTCCCACTCACCGCACTCATGTATCCCTCTCTAAAAAAAATAATAAATATTTTCTTAAAAATATGATTTTAGGGGCGCCTGGGTGGTTCAGTTGGCTAAACAAGTGTCTGCTTTCAGCTCAGGTCATGACCCCCGGTCCTGGGATCAAGCCCCACATCAGGCTGCTTGCTCTGTGGGGATCCTGCTTCTCCCTCTGCCTGTTGCACTCTTGCACGCACGCTCGCTCGCTCTCTCTCTCTGACAAATAAATAAATCTTTAAAAAAATGAGTGACTTGGGACGCCTGGGTGGCTCAGTTGGTTAGGCGGCTGCCTTCAGCTCAGGTCATGATCCCAGCATCCTGGGATCGAGTCCCACATCGGGCTCCTTGCTCGGCAGGGAGCCTGCTTCTCCCTCTGCCTGTGCTCGCTCTCTCTCTCTCTCTAATAAATAAATAAAATCTTAAAAAAATAAATAAACAATTTAAAAAATGAGTGACTTTAAAGGAGAATTGTTAGTAAAACATAAAGTCTGAAAGACTCTTCACCAAAGATTTAAGACTTCATTTCTTGCATTTCATGATAACTACACAGTAAGTTTTATCTACCTTAAATATAAGAAAAAATGTTTATATCTACCATATGACTAAGTTATTACATTAAGTTGCCATTAGTGTATGTACTATTTTCTAAAATTTTCTCCACCGTACTGTCTTTTCTGAATTATGGAAAACACAGGTGCCTGGGTGGCTCAGTCAGTGAAGTGTCTGCCTTCAGCTTGGGTCATGATCTCAGGGTCCCCAGGATTGAGCCCCACATCAGGCTCCCTGCTCTGCCAGGAGCCTGTTTCTTCCTCTCCCTTGCCTGCCACTGCCACCTGCTTCTGTACACTCTC
Organism: Taxidea taxus jeffersonii; assembly: GCA_003697995.1. Classification (NCBI taxonomy): domain Eukaryota; kingdom Metazoa; phylum Chordata; class Mammalia; order Carnivora; family Mustelidae; genus Taxidea; species Taxidea taxus. The sequence continues at coordinate 3,138 of ML103080.1, forward strand.
ATTCTCCCTCTCTGTGTCAAATAAATAAATAAATAAATAAATACTTTAAAAAGTTTGAATTATGGAAAATAGATAAAGCAAATGTTTTTCTATAATTTTCACTTGCTGAAATTTTCCAGCTGACTCTCAAAATTAAAACATTTTTTTATTAATTCTTTAATATGTTTGAATCTCGGGATGTCATACAGATTATCAATTAAACAATACACTGAATTCTGGGGACATCCCCAAAGCAAGGTGACAAGCTGGTACTCATTCAGTGATGATCAACCATGACTGAGGGCAGATGAAGCAACAGCCGAAGCAGCTGGGTCAAAGACCAACAACAGCCTGAGCTCACAGCACACAGCACCAGAGCTCAGCAGAGGGCAGCCCTCAATAACTCATCATTTAATCAGGGCATGCATGGGAGGAAATTCCCTGAGCACAGGAAAGGGTCATCACATAGACTAGGAGGAAACAGGACTTGGTGCTCAGCATGGCCAGGAACAGCGCCGTTTCCCACCAGCCAGACCAGAAAACCTCCTAAGTTCAGGGACACTGGATACTTGGAAGGCTCCAAACTTTAAAAGGGGAAACAACTAGCCCTAGACAGAAAACAGTGTGTGCCTAACACATCCTAAAAGGAAGACCTGAAAGGACCAAACTATTTCTAATTTCACTATGGTCCCAGAACAAACCTCAAGAAGTTTACAGGAACACAAAAAATACCTAGCACCTAACAAAGTAAAATTTAGAGGTGCCAGGATGGCTCAGTTGGTTTAGAGTCTGCCTCTTGGTTTTGGCTCAGGTCCTGATCTCAGGGTCATGGGATCAAGCCCCACATCGGTCTCCAAGCTTGGCATGGAGTCTACTGGAGATTTTTCCTCCTCTTTCTCCTTCCCCCTCTACTCCTCTCATTTGTGCTCTCTCAAACAAGTAAAAAAATTTTTTAAAAAAGTAAAATTTACAACGGTTGGCACCTAATAAAAAATTAGCAGACATGCAAAGCAGAAGCAAAATTAAGAGAAAAATAAACTCACTGAAACCAACTAAGAATTAATATAAAAGTCAGATTAGCAGAAAGGACTCTGAAGCAGTTACTATGACAAAAGGTCATACGTGTAATGAGCAGAGAACAGAAAATATAGAAGATTGAAAGTCAAACATCTACAGATGAAAACTACAATACCAGAGAGGAAAAGCGGCAGCATGAGGTAATGGAAGATTAGCCACTTCAGAAGGAAAGAGTCCAGAGTCTTAAACTGCAAAAGAAACCATACAATATGAAACACAGAGAGAAAAGGAATAAAATAACACAGCTTCGGCAAGCTGCATGACAATTTTCAGAAATCTAACATGCATTTAGTTGGAGGAGAAAGAGAAGGGGTCAAAGAAATATTTGAAAAAATAATGACCAACATTTTCCCAAAACTGATGACTGCTAAAAGCAGAGATCCAAGAAGTTCACTAAACTCTAAACACAAGAAACATAAAGAAATTGACATCTAGGCTTCCCGCAGCAAAACTGTCCAAACAAATAGTAAAGGGAAGAAGCTTTCAAAACTGCTGGGAAGAAGAGACACACTGCGTAGAACACAGCAAAGGATGAATAAGGACACCAAGCTTCTTGCTGGAAACATGCAAAGGAGAAGATAATCAGGCAAAAAAGTTTAAGGACTCGAAGAAAAACCCATCAACTTAGAATTCTATACTCATCACAAATCTTCCAAACCAAAGGTGAAACAAAGACTTTTTCAGACCTGCCAAAGCTGGAGGGTTCCAGCAGCAGCAGCAGCAGCCAGCCATCAGAAATGTTGGAGCAGAAGTAAAATGACACCACAGCAAAAGGTGCATCCACTCAAAGGAACAAAGAGTAGCGGAAACAGTGTAACTACATTCTTATTATTTCAGTATCTTTCAAAGATAATTCCACTATTGAAACAAAAATAGTAACAATTTCTTATGAGGTTTGCAACATCTGTAGAAGCAAAATGGAGAGCAACAGAGCACAAAGGCCAGAGGGGGGAAATCTACTACTACTACAGGCAATGGTAGAACACCACTTGGAGACAGGCTGTGATATGATAGAGGTTAATAATCATAACAAATGTAAACGGTTGAACCAACCAATTAAAAAGCAGAGAAAATCAGAACGGATTTCAAAACTGCAAGACCCAGATACATGCTGCTTATAAAAATACCCATATTAAATATAAAGGCATGGATAGGTACAGAGTAAAAGGATGGAAAACGATACACCATGCCAACACTGACAAAAGCAAGGTGGAGGGGTCCCAGTGGCTCAGTCAGATGGCAGCTGACTCTTGATTTTGTCTCAGGTTGGGATCTTGGGATCCTGGGCTAGCTTTGTGTTGGGCTCTGTGCTTGGCAGGGGGTCGGCTTGGGGATTCCTTCTCCCTCTTTCTCTGCCCCTCCTCTAGCTGGCCCTCTCACACTCACTCTCTCAAATACATAAGTAAATCTTTTGTTTAGTGCAAGTACAAAGTAGAATGTCCACATTAACATCTGACAGATTTTAGAACACAGCATTAACAGAAGTAAAGGTCATTTTGTAATGATAAAGAGGTCAATTGCCAAGAAGATGTAACAGTCCTATTTATTATATACCTGGTCGCAGAGTTTCCAAATGTGTGAAAACTGATAGGAGAAATAAACAAATCCATGATTGTACTAGATTTCAAAATCCCTCTCTCAATCACTGGAAGTAAACAGAAAATCAATAAGGATTTAGAAAACTAGAGCAATATTATCATCAATCAGACAGAAGACTGAATTCTGGGCTCTAAAGGTTACAACAAACTTAAAAGGATTCAAATCATAGAAAATACATTCCCTGACCACATGGAACTAAATTATAAACTAATCAGAGGCACCTGGGTGGCTCAGTCTGTTGGGTGCCCAACTCCTGATTTCAGTTCAGGTCATGATCTCAGGGTTGTGAGATCGAGCCCCGTGTCAGGCTCCATGACAGGCATGGAACCTGCTTGAGATTTTCTCTCTCCCTCTGTCCCTCGCATCTTCCCAGCTCTCTCTCTCTAAAAGAAAAAAAGAAAAAAAAAAAGGTTTCAACCCAACCAACCACAGGATTCTCTCTGTTGTCACTAAGAGATTTCACACTTCTTTAGCCAAGTGCAAGGTTTCAAGAAGTGAGTGAGGAAAAAAATCAGCATACAAATGCAAAATGAAGTACACAAAACACCCAAGCTCTCCTCAGAGCTGGTTAAAACCCTATGAGAACTCTTCCTCGAACCTGTCCAATAGCTGATTCCATATTATTTTTATGTAATGAGCTATATCCCTAGAGTCACTAGCGCTTATGATCTTTTTTTCACTCTCTCTAGTTCAGACTGCAGAGGACCACAGAGAAGAGCAGACATTGGTAAGTCTGCTGACGACAGGCTATCTGGCAGCTGTCTGCGCAAGAACTCTGAGTGGATCCCAGTAACAGGGTCTGAGGCAGAAACAGTACAAGACGGCTCTCCCTGCACCATAACAACAGGTCTAAATGTTCTTGGAGCCAGTGTTCATTCTCTGTATTTTGAACAACTGTAACCAGAGGACCCCGGTACAGAATACTGGGCCATAACTAAGCCACTTCTCCCTAAGAAGCAAGCCTCTGATAGAGGGATGAACATCTGACTGAATGAGAGACTCTATTTCCAGTTCTGAACTGAAAGGAGACTCCTAGGTATGTTGGCTCATGATTCTTAATTAAAATTTACTTTGGGGGGCGCCTGGGTGGCGCAGTGGGTTAAAGCCTCTGCCTTCGGCTCAGGTCATGATCTCAGGGTCTTGGGATCGAGCCCCGCATCAGGCTCTCTGCTCTGCAGGGAGCCTGCTTCCTCCTCCTCTCTCTCTCTCTCTCTGCCTACTTGTGATCTCTGTCTGTCAAATAAATAAATAAAATCTTTAAAAAAATTTTTTATTTTGGGTTACAACCTATCACATGGTCAAAACAGTGGAAGGGGCTGACAAACCGAGGCAAAACCCATCTAACGTCTGCCTGACAAGTTCAAGAACACAGCTGGCAAACACCCAAATTTCAAACTATTAACGCTCATTCTAAATGTGAAATTTAGTCAGTATGAAGTTAAATTTCATTTGGGTTTAACTAAATTCTCTAAAAGTTTTTTAAGATTTTTTTTTTAAATTAGAGAGAGAGAGAGAGAGAGAGAGAGAGAGAACAAGTAGGGGGAGGGACAGAGGGATAAGCAGACTCCCCACTGAGCAGGAAGCCTGATAAGGGGCAACATCTCAGGACCCTGAGATCATGACCTGAGCCAAAGTCAGATGTATAACAGACTGGGTCATCCAGGTGCTCCTCCAGAAGAGTTTTAAAAAAAGAGCACCACTGTATATACTCAAAGGCTTTTTCTCTTGCTTCATTTTTCACTTCATTTTTCCAGAGGTTTACAGAAAAAAGAGGACCCTTAGATCATCTTGAGTATCTTTCTCCCACACAAAACTAACCCAAATTATCCTAAAGACTGAGCTGCATAAATGACAATTTAAAAGGTCCCACAATAGGGGGGCCTGGGTGGCTCAGTTAGTTAAGTGTCTGCCTTTGGCTCAGATCATGATCCCAGAGACCTGGGATCAAGCCCAGCATTCGCCCAGCATTCACCCAGCATTCGGCTCCCAGCTCAGCGGGGAGTTTGTTTCTGCCCCTCCCGCCACTCTTGCTCTCAGTTGCTCTCTCAAATAGTCTTTAAAAAAAAAAAAAAAGTCCTATTATAACACACTTATTTTAGATTTTTCTGTCTTTTTTACATCAAATTTTAAATGGTTTCCATTAAGGATGCAAAAATATATATACAGGTATAATTAAATGCCTATGGAAGTTTCTATACCACTTATGTCTTCTTTAATTCTTGCAGGTAGCACGGGAGAGTGGAAAGTTCACAAGCCTAGCAGTCATAACATCTAGGGTTTTGTAGTGAGTCTCATCTCTGCTACTTAATAGCTGGTTTTGTGCCCATGACTTCTTGGGGTCTTTGTTTTCTCATCTGTAAAACAGAATAATAAATACAAGCTCTCTCTACACTTCAATGTCTCATAAGGTCACTGCCAAGAGCAAAGGAGAAGCACACTTATGTTTTTGTGGCCTTTGCATTTCATAAACTGTCACACAAATGCAAGGTATTGTTACAAACTGCGCCCCTCAAACTGTTTATACCTGCTTTATTTTACACGTCCCTTCAGTGACCAGATTATGAGAATAGTACGTGTGTAAAACATACTACTCTTCTGGAACAAAAAATTCTTGACTTTCTTACTATCCTTAAAACAAACAAAAAACTATGACATCTCCTTCACTGGTAATAACCTAGTTTTTAGTCACATCAAAGCCTTTGCTCTTGTTAACATGTTATTCTCTGCTACAAATTCAAACATGACACTGCAAAGAACTCAAAGTGGTTAAGGTGCAAAGGATGAACACAGAAATACAATGGCCCCCTTTGCTGCCCAGTTTTCTGTTTGTTTTGAAATATGCACACCTGCAGAGAAGCCACTCCAGCCCCAAACAGCACAAACCCAGAGGACCTCAGCACAGCCTGGGTGCTTTTTCTGCAGCCCAGTGTACAACTTCTAGAAATGCTATTTCTAATCAAGGATTAAAAATAACCCTGGTGATAAATGAAAATCTTTCCCCAAGACGGGGGCAACTCTGTGCAGGCTTGGGGATCAAACAAAGCCTCTGGGCTTAATATTAGTCTGAGCCTGGAAGTCAAAGTGCGGAGGGCAGGGGCAATACACATCATGCCCCCTGCTCCCTCTTAAGACACCATGCTGGGTCTCTAGGAGTCAGGGCCAGTGGGGCCTGGGACATTTAGGATTAGATGTGGGACTAGCATAACAAACTGAATTTTAAAAATAAAAGCACTGAGGGGAGGAGGGTGGGGGTTGGGGTAGCCAGGTGATGGACGATGGAGAGGTATGTGTGGTGGTGAGCACTGGGTGTTGTATAAGACTGATGAATCACAGACCTGTTCCCCTGAAACAAATAATACATTATGTTAATTAAAAAATAAAATAAAAGCATTTAATTCTTTAACTATCTAGTCTATATGTTTTTTGTCATATAATTAGTCCCAAATGATCTGTCCACTAAGAAAAAAAGAAAACAGATCTAGAACTTAAGTTATTACTAAATTATTACTAAGTACTTTTTCAACAATTAAGACATGTTAAGGCCACAAGTTTCAAATGAGTGATAGAATAATGAAGGCTCTTTTTGCAGTGGGATAAAGGATCATTTTGAAGGAGTTCACTGATCTTCCAAAATCTCTTCCCTTATAAATGGTGTCTTTCTGTCCTCTTTGTAACACCACACACATTCCTAGAGGTAATTCAAATTACAGCTTCATTTGTGTGCCTACAGAGTCATCTCGGGTGCAAGCAGCCAGTGACTCCTAGAAGCGCGAAGAAACAGACATCCTATAGTCCTTAGGGCTCAAGCCAAGCGGACAAGTGACCAGTGCAATTTTAATGTCAAAGGGCTTCCCTTCTTCTTTTGTAGTAGGGTGCATGTGTTTTTAGATCTGCTGAAAACACATTACAACTATTTCAAAAGCATCATCCCTTTCTGACATGGCTCACAGCTATCATCTGTGGCACGGTCTCCAGTGGCTTGTGTGGCAACACAACTGGTTACAGAGCGCCCGTCAACCATTCCAAACGGCGCTTCTCAGCGCATAGTGCAAAGCGCAGGTCTTGTACATGGAAATCTGTTCAACCGACAGCCTCACTCTTTTACTCTCCAAGCATTTCTGCTTTTCTGCTCAAGTGGATCACAGCTACTTTCATTACAAAAGTTGGTTAAAATATTTTTCTAAATATGAAAACAGAAGGACACCCATACACAATTTCTCCAACTTAATATAATTCACAGTATTTCATGTGGTCATTTTCAGTGTTTTTTTTTCTTTTCATAGAACTTAAAATGTTTTCTTATTTCAACATGTTAAATACTAATACATACTTCTGTATTCTCTGCTTTTTACCTAACATTACATCTTCCCAGTGCTGTGCTAGGGTCCAATATGGCTATTTAACATTTTAATTAAAAATCGGCCACATCTGGGCACCTGGGTGGCTCAGTGGGTTAAGCTGCTGCCTTCGGCTCAGGTTGTGATCCCAGGATCCTGGGATCCAGTCCCGAATCAGGCTCTCTGCTTCAGCAGGGAGGCTGCTTCCCCCACCCTCCCCTCTCTGCCTGCCTCTCTACCTACTTGTGCTCTCTGTCAAAAAATAAATAAAAATTTTTAAAAAATCAGCCACACCAGCCACATTTTAAGAGCTCAAGGCCATGTGTAGCTAGTGGCTGTTGTGCAAATATATGACATTTCTGTCACTGCATAAGTTCTGCTGTACAATACTGGCTTAGATTCTCTCCTATGTTGGACTAAGCAGAGTCACAGGCTCAGCAGAACCCATGCCCCCTCCTCCCTGTACCTGTGGACTGTACGACGAGACACTCTCCCTCACACCTACAAGATGAGATGCTAAGCAGAGCCACTCTGAGACAGCACAGGGTACCAGAAGGACAGTCTGAGGGAAGTGGAAAACACCTGCCTTTGTTGTTTGGTGGGTCTCAGGTCAAATGGCATTGCAGTAGAAAGTAATCACGAAAGGTTCAGAGACAAGGTCAAACTGTATACAGAACAGCAAGGACCATGATGCTTACTGACAAAGCAAAAAGACAACTGACAATAACCCACATGGGGGCCAAATTTCAAAGTTCAAAATTCAGGAAGAAAGGTTATTTAGTCAAAACAGGGTAGATTATGCTGCAGAAACAAACAATCCCCAAATCACAGTAGTCATGTCCATCCTGGACTGGCAGGAACGCTCAGCATAATCACAGCACAACCACTCTGGGACTCCACACACGATATGACAGTGCAGTCACCAACCTTGAACCCTGCTAGTCCAGGAACCAGGGGCAAAGAAAATCTATGTCAAAGCATGCACCAGTGCTTTGGAAACTCCCTCCTGGGAGTGAGCCCCCATCTCCCCAGTTAAAGCAAGTCTCATGGCATCACTCCAAGCAGGGCTCAGGGGGAGCTCGCCTCTCCAATGCTGGGGAGGAGGGGAGAGAAGTAACAGGTGTCAACAGCCCTAAGGACTACTTTAAGGGGCAAAATGTGGGACTCTTGATAGGAAACAACTCTGAAGTCTAACACTATTGAAAACCAGCTTCTGGTCAACTTGGCTGGAATATTTGAGGGAGATAAATTAAAACACTGCCAAAGGAAAAAAAAAAAACACCCCACAAAAGAGACTAAAGTAACATGCTCAGGAAGGTTTCAGAAGGCATGAGCATTGCTGAAACATTAACACCTAAATAGCAACAGCCAACTCCTGCCCTATCTCTTCTAAGAAGCCATCCCCGACTTCTTAAGGCCACACTGTTCGCTTCCTGTGACACTGGGGACATTCACTGTCCTCCCTGCTCTCTGCTTCTCAATGACACACATCCACACTATTCTCCCAACTGCCTCCTGTGTGTGGGTTCCTTCACAAGGAAGGCTGAAAGTTCCCCAAAGCCAAACTGTGAAATGTTCCACATGCTAATTAGCAAAATACTTCGGCCTTGGCATGTGAGCAAAACTGTGTCAAACTGAACACTTTCCACATCTAAATGGGGGAATAAATTCTGAGAGACAGCCTTGGAAAATACAATATACCTAATGCTAGCATGTGTGGGAAACCACTGGGCCCCAGTCAAGTTCTCAGCCGCCAGGTGGGGAACAACTGTAGCCCAGGAGCCCTACCTCACTCTTCCACCACTCACACGTGTGCTGGAGGCTCTGCATGTGCCAGGTACCAGGCACACCATTAGTGATACAAAATCAATGACCCTCAGGTTCATTCCTTCTGTATTTACCATCCTACGTTAATGGACTTTGGGCTTCATCCTAAGGTAATCAAATTGTACTTCTTCCTGCTGAAACCCACTGTCTTCCACCCTCCTTCATCTAGTTTGGTACTTTTGCAATTTATGCCTTCATATTTTACCTGGTCTTCCGCACTATAAATTTCACAATAAATTTGACAAAGTGCTCAATATTCAAGGGCCTGAATTATCTGAAACAGTCTTTTCATAATTCCTCAATTTCTGTATCAATACAACTTACACACACACACAAAGGCCTCTGAAGGAGAAGAGTAAAAGATATAAAAAATATAAGTAGAAGAAAACAGAACAAAGAAAGTAGATGTTTGAACTAAGACTCTAGCTTTTAGATTCTACCACTTTTCACAAAGATCCTAGATATCTGATCAGCAAATCAGAGAGTACACACTTATAATGAGCTATTTACACACATATATATAACCCAAGTGCATCGATTTGGAACATAAGGGATCACTCATTTTCTTTAGTAGGTAGCAGGCCTTCAGAGCTAATCTATGGCCAGAAGAGAAAATCCATAGAAATCAGCCTAAACCAGAACTCTTTATCACTGAAAAAATGACAGCTAAAAGCTGGTCATATGCACCTGGCTAAGCTTCTGTGTCTGAAAAACTATGGAAACAGGGAGAGTTGGACCTACAATCGCTTCCCCATCTAGAAACGTGCCAAGTCCTAGGAAGTGAATAAGGCTTCTGAGACAATATAAGCAATGAGACTAGTGTGGGAAACGAGGGCTTTCCACGTAAATAGGAAGAACTACATAAAAATTAAATTCCATTTTTACTAGCCAGGCTATTAGAAATACACTGACTACTGTATATTCTCCAGTGACAATGAAAATGAATTCTTTTCATGAACGTAGGGCTGTCCTTATTGCTGAAAGTATTACTCCAGAGTAACAGGAAATAGCAAAGGTCTTACTAAATTGCACACACATAACAGACCTGGTTAATCTCTAATTTGAAAAGATAAGAAAAAGGAAGAACAGCTAGATAATGAGGATGAGGACAGGTGAAATGAAAGGACCTGGTTGCACAGAGAATCAGAAGCACAGGATAGACTCCAAAAGCAAAAACAAAAAGGAACTGTACCACGTGTGTAATGAGACTAAATAAAAGGGAAGAGCTTTTCAGTCCAGCCTGGAGAAACTCTCCCCCTGGTATGCTGCTGGCAAGTGCTTATAGAACCCAAAGTCTGGGCCAGCCTCTTAAGTGCTTAGAGTTGTAAAGGGGCTAACCAAAGGGAGATAAACTGCTTATGCAAAGTAACATTGTTTTATTTCTAACTTTTACTCCGAGGCCAGTTATTAGATGATTCATACTCATCTGTTAATATTTCTGGTTTGAAAGCTGGGCTGATTTTCCCAGACTGAAATCTCTTTGCAAGTTCCATTACAATAACCAGCATTTATCACTCATCTAGATCTATTAGACACCAGAATTCATTAGCAGGGCTGCAAAATGGCAGTTTTTGTACCTTTAAAAAAGTCCTTATTGGAGACTTACAAAAATGTCGTTTTTCCCTAGAAAGGGCAAACCACAAGTCAGGCACTTTACAGAATGAAAAACCATGCAGAAGCCCTTTAGGACAGAGGGCAGGTAGTAAGTGCACACAGAGACATGTGAAAGCATCCTCCTGCGAACAATAATACAGCTACCCAATAAAAGCCAAACATTAAAACAAAGTTCATTATTATGAAATCCTAAAAGCTTTTAGAAAAACTGTTGGAAAGTGATGAAACTAAATTTCAGAAATTTAGAAATTTCAATTAGGAGAAACTATATGGACCTTCAACTCTTAAGAAAAATTTTCAACACTAAACAAGTTTTTTAGAAACAAAAAATTAAAACAAGCAGATTTTTAGAATTCCAAAAATGTAAAAGGCTCTACCATGATGAAACCCATTTAGTCAAGGATGAAACATTTATCAAATAAGATTCTAGATCACGGTGTATCCAAATAGTTTCTCTGAGCGATACTGTTGCTTGTCCGACATCTATCTGTGCATAAAAATTCTACAGCTCCTGGGGCGCCTGGGGCGCCTGGGGCGGGGGCGGGGGGAGGCTCAGTCCATTAAACATCCAACTCTTGATTTCAGCTCAGGTCATGATCTCAGGGTGGTGAGATTGAGCCCTGTGTCACTGGGTTCCTTGCTCAGAGTGGAGCCTCGAGACTCCCTTCCTCTCACTCTGCACCCCCTCACCCTACCCCCAGCCCTGCGCACACACTCTTTCAAAAAAATTTTTTAAACTCTACAGCTTTCAACTACTGACCTCAAAATTACAAAGTGATCTGTCTTGAGTTTCAGTAGGTGGGGGGGAAAGGTGGCCTGAAATTCTGAGGCTCACTGGTAAGACTGTGCCTTTTCAAAAAATACTAATATAAAGCCATAAACTAAGTGATACATATTTCAGTTCTCTAAAATGAAACTGGGTAATAAGCAATATTCTGGTAAGATCTGGTATCTCTCAATAAGATACCTAATTCAATATAAAAACTTTAGATGATTATCTGATACATATCCTACTAGTTAGAAATTTTAAATGATCAGAATAAAATTCTCTTTGATTTTGCAAAAAGATATATATTTGAGAACTCAGAATAGGTTCAAAGTACCTGTATTTTTTATCCATTAATTACACGCTTCAAAGATTAAATCAAGTCTTTAGCTGTGACTCTGAGGATAACTATGTAGCTATAGTCCCTAGGAAGCTATTTAAATGAATAGTGTCAACATTTAAAGTATAAGCTGCTACAATTACCCTAAAATGTATTTATTCTAGGTGATATAAAATTTATTATTTTGCTGTAGAAATTCTTCCTCTTGCATGAATTAGGGAAATATCAGAGCTGAAACAAAAGTAGGTTTATTTATTATTATAACTTTTAATATGGTAGGTAATGTGCATCTGGACCCTCGAGGAAGAAAACAAAGTAGACAGTGTTTTCCATACTCACTTAATTATAGATCTCTTCTGTGTTCCCGAGAACACACTTTGGGAAATGTGACCTTTTAAAAAAGACTTATCGGGGCACCTGGGTGGCTCAGAGAGTTAAGCCTCTGCCTTCGGCTCAGGTCATGATCTCAGGGTCCTGGGATCGAGCCCCTCGTCAGGCTCTCTGCTCAGCGGGGAGCCTGCTTCCCTTCCTCTCCTCTCTCTGCTGCCTCTCTGCCTACTTGTGATCTCTGTCTGTTAAATAAAAATAAAATATTAAAAATAAATAAATAAAAATAAAAAAATAAAAAAGACATCGTTTTCCCTAAGGGCCAAGGTATAAGGAAGACCTAGACCATCTAGGGTCCTTATATCCTTAATTTCCTAGGGTTGAAAAGTTAAACTGAAGATACCATTTAGGAATAAGATTTTAAGTACATAAATAAGTATATTTATTATCCTTTTTAAAATCTGCATAAAGGGGCACCTGGGTGGCTCAGTTGGTTAAGCGGCAGCCTTTGGCTCCTATCCTGTGGGATCAAGCCCCTAATCAGGCTCCCTGCTCAGCCGAGAGCCTGCTTCTCCCTTTCCCTCTGCCTGCTGCTCTGCCTATTGGTGCTCTCTATCTCTGTCAAATAAATAAATAAAAACTTTTAAAATAAATAAATACATATATTTTTTAAAAAATAAAGATCACATAAATTATATTGTGCTATACAGTAAATCAATCAGAACTCCTTTTCACATGGGATCGAAAGTTCCCAATCCCTCCCTCTCCCCCAAGGCACGCCTCACTCCTCATTTGCAATCTTGGAATACTGACACTAAAGGAGCTGGGCCTACGTTCAACGCCTTCCTCACACAGCACTTCCCCGCAGCACACACTCCAGGCCCAGCAGCAAAGCAGGCACATGAGATGTCTGGGTGCTTAGAGCCCCTGAAATGATCCTGGGTTTATTTCCACTGCACAGAGCCACCAAGTAGGGTTTTCATGGCTCTAAAAACAGAGGTGTAACAGGATGCTCATGGCAGAGTCACCACTAGGATGGAACTCAACTGGCCAGTGGCTCTGCAACACTGGAAGGCCAAGTGCGGTGCCGAGGCCACACTCCAGGAGCCGGTGGAAGGGCAAGCTAATGGAGAAGCACCTGTCATTCATAAATATTTGCTGGGGTCAAATATTGCTGCTAAAGAATTTAGAAATGCTACCAATTTTCAGTGTACTCTGAGGCATCCCTGAATCTGGGAAAGACGCTGAGAAGCTCGACTACTCTGGGAGGCCGAGTGGACTGGCATTAATATGACTGTTTATCTCTGGAATTCTCCATCCATCAGTGATAATTCTCAAGACCTGAAACAGAAATACTTTACAGATAATGCCATATCATCAAAAATATATTTAAAATAGCCAGTGGCCGGGACACCGGGGTGGCACAGTCAGGTATCCACTTTCTGATTTCCACTCAGGTCATGATCTTGAGGCCATGAAATTGAACCCCGCACTCAGCACAGAGTCTGCTAGGGCCTCCCTCTCCCTCTACCCTCCCCACCTCCCCCATGCCCATACTCCTGCACTCTCTAAAAATAAACAAAATCTTTAAAATACCCAGCAGCCTGCACAGGTCCCATGGGGCCTGTGGTCTGGGGTTTCTGCCTCATAAAGCGAAGGAGAGGGTTTGTACTCTCCTCTGAGAAAGACTCCTATACAGCTGGCTTTAGCACCTTCCAGGAATAGGGAGGCAGGGGTTGAGAGCTCAGGAGCCTGGGTTTCAGCTGAGTTAGAGAAGACAGTGCTCACAGCCGGGAACTTCAGAGTCAGGTGCAGTTACCTCCAGGATTCATGACTGTTAACCCAGCCTCGGTTTCATGACAGTCACAGAAGTGGATCTCTTAACAATAATAACAGTTCAAAAAATAAAATAAAATAAATGCACAGCAATGTAAGACACAAAAGTGAAAGATGTGGGGTTGGAATTTTACACTAATTAAAACCCTTCTCAGGGTGCCTCAGTGGCACAGTCAGTTTGAGTGTCCAACTTTTGGTTTCAGCTCAGGTCATGACCTCAAGATTGTGGAATCAAGCACTGCATCAGGCTCCACACTCAGGGGGGAATCTGTTTGGGATTCTCTCCCTCTCCCCGCACCCCTCCCAATCATGCTCACAATCTCTTTCTCAAATGAAATAAATAAATCTTAAACAAACAAAAAACAACCTTTTGAGGGCACCTAGGTGGTTCAGTCTGTTAAGCATCCAACTCCTGGGTTTCAGCTCAGGCCATGATCGCAGGGTCATGAGACTGAGCTCCACGCTGGGCTCCATGCTCAGGGTGAGGAGTCTGCTGGTCTCTCTCCACTACTCCCCCAAATAAATATAAATTTAAAATTTTTAAAAAGTGTTTTTAAGATTTTATTCATTCATTTGACAGAGAGTGAGAGCAAGCACAAGCAGGGGGAACAGCAGAGGGAGAGGGAGAAGCAGGCTCTCTACTGAGCAGAGAGCCCGAATGAGGCTCAATCCCAGGACCCTGAGACTATGAAACAAGCTGAAGGCAGATGCTCAACCAACTGAGGCACCCAGGTGCCCCCAAATTTTAAAATCTTAGAAAAAAGAAAAACACTTCTCCTCAAAGAACAGACTGGGCATGACCATCTGTAGAGCTCTATAGATGTCAAAACTCTAAAATTTCACTGATGGTGCCTGGGTGACTCAGTTGGTTAACCGTCTGCCTTCGGCTCAGGTCATGTTAGCCCCATATCGGGCTCCCTGCTAGCAGGAAGCCTGCTTCTCCCTCTCCCATTCCCCCTGCTTGTATTCCCTCTCTTGCTGTCTCACTGTCAAATAAATACATAAAATCTTTTTTAAAAATGTTTTTTAAATTAAATGTTCAAATCATAAACATTACAAAGATAACTGTAAAATAAAAAGTAGCAGACATGTTCACTCACAAACACAACAGCAATATACATGCACAGCTGAGAAAAGGATATAAACAAGAACAGTTAAGTATCCAAACAATGAACATAAAAGTCACCTTTCAAATGATTCCTGTTACATATGAAGTTGATTATGCTTTTCGTATAGATTCTGGTCAAGTTTTCTATCACATGAAATATTTAATTCGGGGATTGGTAGTAAGTTTTCTACTCCGGTAAATATGAAATCAGACACCTCTGGAAAAAAAGGTAATAATCCCTAGAAATATTTGATAAATAAGGGTAATCTTATCCAGATGCATCTTTCAGGTGCTACCTAACAACCAGTAACTAGAACCACCGGAGTTATTTGGGCCCAGAGCTGTGTTATAGATCCCTGTTTCAGCCCCTCACTGAAAAGGTCAAAGACCTGTGTAGTTTATGCAGAAGTCACTACCTACAGACCAATTCTTCACCCCACTCCCTACCCAAGGGTCTGAGAACTTTACAAGAGAAATTGAGGGTAGGGTTTAAGAGAGGAGATGGTCACTGTGGTGGTAGACTTTGTCAGATCTTGCTCAGACCCAGTGAATCAGAATCTCCGTTTTACCAAGTTCCCCAAGTGACAAAGGTACTCATTTTCTTTAAGTAAGCTCTAAGCCCAATGCGGGGCTTGAACTCACGACCCTGAGAACAAGAGTCACATGTGTATGGACCGAGCCATCCAGGCACCAGGGGGAGTGGGAGAGGGAGAGGGAGAAGCAGGCTTCCTGCAGAGCAGGGAGCCCGGGGCTGGATCCCAGTACTCAGAGATCATGACCCAAGCAGAAGGCAACTGCTTAATGACTGACCCACCAAGGTGCCTCCTCACCCCACCCCCTTGCCATGTACTTTAAAAGTTTGAGAACATAGTCCTTAGACTTCTTTCCCTACCTCAAGTCAGAAAGACGCTTGTCTGTACTTTCTTCTAAAAGTATTCAAGTTTTTCTTCTCATATTGTAGCAAACTGAATCATTGTTTCCAACCAGCCCTCTGTGTTACGTTCATCCCATTCCACAGCAAGTCCCCACCATCGTTGCCATGGGATGGACTGGCAGTGCCTCCCTCAGGCTGAGAACATGTCTCTGCATTGCCCCCTGTGACTTGTGTAGCCAGTGGACCACAGTGGACATGACCTACACCATGTCCAAGCAGCTTTTTTTTTTAAAGATTTTATTTATTTATTTGACAGACAGAGATCACAAGTAGGCAGAGAGGCAGGCAGAGATAGAAGGGGAAGCAGGCTCCCCTCTGAGCAGAGAGCCAGATGTGGGGCTCGATCCCAGGACGCTGGGATCATGACCTGAGCCAAAGGCAGAGGCTTTAACCCACTGAGCCACCCAGGCACCCCAATCACATTCTTAATCCACCTGTGAGTTATCTGTATCTAGGATTAGTGAAGCAAGCCCCTAACTGCATGTTTTTCTACGTGGGAACCCAGCTGCACCCGTGTCCCTGATGGATCAGCCCTCCATCTCCATCGGTAACTGCACCTTTCTCCCGGATGCAAGCTCCGCGTAACCACATGTCTGCCAGGGGCTCTCTTCTGTGCTCAGCACACCCACCCCTATGCCTACACCGCACTGTCAGAGCTACTGGACTTCTACACAAAATGTCGAGACGACTCCTCCGGAGTGTCTTCTCTGTGCCTGGCCCTGTCTTCACTCTCACAATTTTAGCATCTACCACTACATTCTGTGAGAAACCCTGTTGGGGTTTTAACTAGAGATACATTAAATATATAGATCAATTTGAGGAAAACCGCTTTATACTACGGAGTCTTCCCATTTACGAACAAGGACCATTTCTCCATTTATCTAGGTCTCCCCCTAGATCTTTCAAGTAAGTGTCCATGTTCAGCACACACATTTATTCCTATATGCTAGGCCACAGACTCTCCTAGGTTTTATACAGAATCATCACCTGCAGATGACACCAATTTTCTGTTTCTAGCGCAGCAATCCTTGGAGAGGGCAAGGCCATCCTTTGGCTGTGCTGGCCCACTGTCACCTCGGTGGGACAATGAAAAGAAGCGGTCTCAGCAGGGTGTCCTCTGTCCTGTACCTGGCTATACAAGAAATGGGTCCACTCTTCCTCATTAAAACTGATGTCATCCGTAGGTTTTCTGTAAACATTCTTTACTGGATAGGAACACTGACTTCTACTTGCAGTTTGCTAAGATCGTAGCTATAGCTGCCCAGTCACCTGTGTCTAGAGTTAGTGAACTAAAGGTACTTCCTTTCTCACAGCATAAATATGGTTTTCCTCCAGCAACAGCAGAAGCAGCTTATGTTTCTGAAATTTACTACCAAAGTGGTTCTACATGCATGCTCACTGCATTCCAACACCCCATGAGGTAGACACGTAATTATTCCCTTTGTACAGATGACGACACAGAAACTTAGAACAGAAACTTCATTTCTCCAAACAGCAAGAAAGAGGAAGAGCTGGGATCTGAAAGCAGACTAAGCTAACCCCAGAGTGAAGCTCCTCACTGCTGCAGTCTGGTAATAACCTGCAGCTACCCAAAGGGTCCTTCTGGACCCAGACAGCAGGACTTGCACAGCAATGGTCTGCACCTAACTTGGGCTGTCCAGGAGGTACGTTCTGCGTGCAGTCCCATCTGACCAAGGGTCCGCCTTTAGGATCCTTCAAATCATCAAAGCAGGACAAATTCAAAAAGGGGGGAAAGGAAGGTAGGATTAAATTTTAAAGAATTTTAAATTCACATGAAATAGGTCCCAAAATTTTGAGACTGAGCTATTGTGCCAGGGACCCTTTTTAAGAGAGAAATCTGGGGCACCTGGGTGGCTCAGTCATTAGGCACCTGTCTTCAGCTCAGGTTATGATCTCAGGGTCCTGGGATGGAGTCCTGTGTCAGGCTCCCTTGTCAGCGGGGAGTCGACTTCTGCCTCTCCTTCTGCCCCTACTTGTATTCCCTCTCTCACTGTCTGTCAAATAAATAAATAGTCTTTAAAAAAAAAATAAATAAATAAGTTTCAAAATGTTTTATAAGGGAAGAGAAAGAAAACATGCCAGCGATGGCGGGGTGGGGGGTAGAGCAGAGGGAGAGAAAATCTAAATGCAGAGCCTGACATGGGGCTTGATTTCATGACCTGAGCCAAACTGTGCTCAGACACTTTAACTGATAGCACCACCAGGCCCCGCCCCTGTGGGTCCTTCTTTTTTTTTTTTTTTTTAAAAAGATTTTATTTATTTATTTGACAGAGAGAGAGATCACAAGTAGGCAGAGAGGTAGGAAGAGAGAGGGGGAAGCAGGCTCCCTGCTGAGCAGAGAGCCCGATGTGGGGCTCGATCCCAGGACCCTGAGATCACGACCGGAGCTGAAGGCAAAGGCTTAAACCACTGAGCCACCCAGGCGCCCCTCTGTGGGTCCTTCTTAATCAACATCAGCATGCTGAACAGTCTACGACTGTTTTCCAGAGAACCCATTTTCCAAAGACCCCACCTTGTGTCACTCAGAAAGGAGCTGACTGTCCCATCAGATTCAAGTGACTCTTAATTGTATCTAAATATCAGAAGCCACCACCATTTGGTGACTCCACAAGACACAGTAGGGATGACAAAGCAGCTTAATCTGGGGGGCATGTTCTCCAGTAATTTTAAAGCTAGGAGAATGTCATTTCATCACATGCTCAAAAAAATCATCCTCAATGGCTCACGTCATCCATCTGCTCTGCGATGACCCGGAATCCACATTTCCACTCTGTGGAAACTGTACGTTCCAGATGTAGGAACGTGGATATGCTGATCCAAGTCCGAGAAACCAGGGTCACTTCCAACTAGTAGCTCCTTTCCACCTTCTTCTAAACACTGGTCAAGCTACCTCTGCTCAGCCCCTAACCCAATGACTGATGCCCTTACAAGATGAGGGAAACGGGGACAGAGACCCATGGAGGAGGCCACATGCAGCCAGAGGCAGAGGCAGGCCTTTCCGCAGCACCTCCCCAGGACCCCAGTCTCCTGACACCGGCCTTTCGGAACCGCAGCCTCCAGAACTGCAAGGGTCAATCTCTGTCCATCGCCCAGGCGGTGGCACTCCTCACAGTAGCCCTGGGAAACTCCTGCAGCACTTCCTACCTGACACCTGGCCGAAGGCACATTTCCGCTCCTGCGACTCCTGCCTCCTGGAAAGTGTATGGGATGGGACAGGAGGAGAAAGGAATGGGCAGGCGTCAGCGTCAGGAGCGTGCCGACTTTTAGTCCGAGACATCACCTGACTAGGGCTGCTCAAACATCTCTCAAAGAAGCAAACCCCAATACTGCGCCTAAAACAGCTTATGGGGACACAGATGAGGAGCGAGGGAAGTGCCGAAAGTCCCCCTCCCCATCCACTCCTGCCTCACGCCTAGAATCCTCTTATTCATCTGTTCATTCAATAAACATCTGAGCACCTGCTCTGCACCAGACACGGCTTTCACAGCATGGAAAAACACAGAGCTAAACCAAACCTCTGCATTTTACAGATGCAGCCTGGGGCCCACAGCAAGTGCAGCCAGGGCCCCCATGGTCCAGCTGGGAAGCTGCTGCTGTTTCCACCACACCATCCAACCCTCACCTAACTTTCAGCCTTGCTCTCATACAGTTCTGAAGGATCAAGGCAAAACCTTTTTATTTTGCATTAAGCCTATCTTTCTTAATCAAAGCTTTCGGTTTGGCCACGAGTGTTCACCAGCCCCATAGCCCTAGAGACACTTTGAGAAGCTGACAGACCTAACCATGCGCCAGAGGGAGAGCGAGACCAGCTTTGACCCCACTTCAGCCAAGGGCAGACTGCGGGGTGCTACCCGATCCCTCTCGAGGCTCCCCCTGCCTGCCTTGGCAAGGCTCAGGCACATCTACTGGAGGAGGTGCCATTTCCATAACAGTTTCGACCCCACAGCTAGAGGAAAAATGGTTACAAACATGGTTCCTCAATGTGCACATGTGTGTTTGGAAATGGGCGCACGAAACGCAGGGGCAGCAAGAATACCGTCTAAGGGGAGGAATGTTTGCCTGACACTGATCGATACATCCCCAGCGTGGTGAGCCCGCCAGTGGCGCCGCCTGGGCCCAGCTCCTGGTCTCCAGGAGGCGCTCAGGGCAGGCGCTGCCTAGGCACAAGATCGCACTGACCGAAGGAACAGAACAACAAGAGGGATGATAACAAAGTCCTCCCTTGGGGTGGCTGAGCCCACTCCCAGGGCCTAAGTGAGTGTTGACAGGTACTCTGCGCAGTTTGGAAGGAGAAGGAAGGGAAGACATTCTTACAGGTGTCGCAGCAGGCAAAGGCTGCAGGTGGGAGGGTGCCCGAGACCAAGGTTCTGAGGGTCACCGGAGTCACCTGCCTGCATTACCTGCATCAAAGTTCCTACATGTGTGCTTTCTCCAACCATGGTTCTCTGGCAAAGGCCACGTTATAGCACAGCTCTCACTGAACAGGCTGCACCCCCTTCTGGATGGAACTCACTTTAAAACAAAACCAAAAACAAGAGAAGTTACAGGGAAAGATCCTGATCCTCCCAACTATCTCCAAGATCTGTTCCTGTCTAAAGAGCCAGGCCCACCTACCATACAGTGGCCAGGCCTAGCTGCTCTGATTCTTTTCCACGAGTTCTAGAGAAATTTTAGTGAGGCTCACTTGCCCACAGACCACAACTGTTATCACCCCTCCCTTCTCCAGGTCCCCTCTTCCGCCAGCTCTCCAGACTGTCCTTGGACTTCCCTACCAACACTCGCTTCCTCCATTAGCACCACCCAGCTGCAAGATGTAAGTCACCAGTATGCAATTTCAAATTTTCCAGTAGCCACAGTAAAAAGGAAACAGGTACAATTAATTTTAGTAATATATTTAACTCAACAGATTCAAAATAGTATCAATCCAAACATAATTGGGGTAAGAGATCACTGATATTTTATATTTTTCCCCTCACACTGAGTCTTGGAAATCTGGTTTACGTTTGACACAGCACTTCTCAAATCAAACTAGCCACAATTCAAGCACTCAAAAGCCATATGTGGCTCATAGCTAGCTAACGGAACAGCACAGTCCTCGCTGATCTCCAGTCCTATGAATTTAAATACCATCTATGTAGCAATTACTCCAAACTGTACTCTGTTTCTCTCAAGAATCTGGGAATTCTAGAGCCATCAAGCTACAAGACAGGTGTCTAACTGGCTTCTCAACTTATAATAGGTCTTTAAAAAAAACACAAAAACTTAATTCTTACCACCAACAACCTTGCTGAGACCTTCCCAATGTCAGCCAAGGCGACCTCCTGCTTCCACTGCTCAAGGCAAAAGCTTTGACATCATCCAGACCCCTCATCCTCCTCTCAAATCCCATACCCAACCCACCAGCAAATCCCTATTTCTCCCTTCCTAACACATCCAGAATCAGGGTCCTTCGCCTGTTCTGCTCTCCCTCTGGACGACGCTCCACTCCTCAGAGAGCTCCTATCTCTCTCCCTTACTTCTTCGCATCTCAGCTCAAGTAGCATCTGATCAGAGAGCCCTTTCCTGTCCGCCCTATACAACACAACCCTCATCTCCTACTTTATTTTTCCTCTTAGCAGGAGTTGTCGCTTGACAGTTGTACCCATTCGCTTACGCATATCATCAGGACAGAACACGGCTGCGTGTGTGCAGGGAGCAGGGGCCCTCGGGAGAACCTGCTGCAGGGGCCCAGCAGACCCACAGCCTCCAGCTGCTGCACATTCAGAGTCCTCACAGTGCCCACTTTTTAAGTAAATAAAGCCCCAAGTAATCCTACATACCCACTAGTGGTGCTCTGTTCAACTGAGCCTGACTGATGGTTCAATTTTATTTTCATTCCTGACTTGCCTGTGATGGGCTTAGGATTCATTTTACTAGATTTTAGAAAATGAAATCCCAGGGATAGGTCTAAAACTTAAACTGTTTCCCTAAAGCTCCAAGTAAAGCACACCTTAAAAAAACAAACCAATACAAAAATCTAAAACTGCAGTTCAGTATCAACCTCCTACTGCTGTTTTTACAGCTCCTTCAAAGACTTTTCAGTTTGTAGCATTCTAGATTAGTGGTTTTTCAACAAAATACACACTGAGTTCACATAGTCTTAATTAGTAGTTTTTAAGACGACTCAAGAATGCAGTAGGTGCCATTTATACAATGCATTCCCGAAAGTCTCCAAGTTGGTAACTAAATTGTTAGTGGTGGTCACTCACAGGGAGCAGCATAAGGAGGCATGAGGATGAGGGGTGCTTCTTTTAAATAGTGTTTACCGGACTAGGGCGTGGGGCAGGGAGCAGAGCGGGGGGATCAGCTGGCTAAGCATCTCACTCTTAATTTCAGCTCAGGTCATGATCTCAGGGTTGTGCAATCAAGCCCTGTGTCGGGCTCCACAATGGATTTGGAACCTGCTTAAGATTCTCCCTCCCTGGGGCACCCAGGTGGTTCAGTCCGTTAAGTGTCTGCCTTCAGCTTAGGTCATGATCCCAGGGTCCTGGGATCCAGCCCTGCATTGGGCTCCCTGCTCAACAGAGAGCCTGCTTCCCCCACCCCCCTGCCTGCCTCTCTGCCTACTTGTGATCTCTCTGTGTCAAATAAATAAAATATTAAAAAAAAAAAAGTATTCAGCGACACGGAAGCCTGTCCCATCAACCAGCTCAATAAATTCTGGCACATTCATACAATGGAATACTATGCACATAAAAAAGCCGCAGTGAATTAGACATGTACATAAAGACCTGTGCAAGGGGATACGGAGAGCACCCCAAGATACAAAGTTCAAGGTTTGCTTAAACACAAGACACTCTCGACAAGGACTCCATTTTTTAGAAAAATTGGCGTATTTTGTGCCTAGAACACCCAAGAAACTTATCAATGTTTTCTTCAGTACAAGATGAGTACAGGAGGAGTAGGAGCGTGAAAGACTTACTTTTCATCTTATAATCTGCTGCTGTTTTAGAACAATGTTTTGATGAATCATACAAAATATACTTTAACAGTTTTTTAATTTTTTTTAAATATTTATTCACTTAAGTAATCTCCACACCCAACATGGGGCTTGAACTCAAGCCACACAATTAAGAGTCTCACGCTCTTCTGACTGAGCCAGCCATGCACTCCACATTTAAATTTATAAAAACAAGAAACTCCTTTGCTGGTACCAGCAAAATAAATAAATATATAAATAATGCAATCAGTACTCAATTATCTATGGTGGTAACCAAATAAAGCGGTGGCAAATCACCACCACCAAAAAAAGAATTTAAAAAGTGTTTATTCTTGGGACGCCTGGGTGGCTCAGCTGGTTAAGCGGCTGCTTCGGCTCAGGTCATGATCCCAGCGTCCTGGGATCAAGTCCCACATTGGGTTCCTTGCTCGTCGGGGAGCCTGCTTCTCCCTCTGCCTCTGCCTGCCACTCTGCCTGTGCTCGTTCGCTCTCTCTCCCTCTCTCTCTGACAAATAAATAAATAAAACCTTAAAAAAAAAAAAAGTGTCTATTCTATTTCAGCTTTCTCTCCACTAATATCTTCACAGAAGATGCTAAGAAACAAAATGTTAATCAGACACCTAAGAAAAAGCTAGTGACTGAATAAATTAAGGGTTTGAATAAATCCCAAAACTGGGCCAACAATTTTTGAAACAGCTGTGTACTGGCTATTAAGATTCCAAAGGTACTCTGGAAAATGGAACTGAGCTAGAAACTAGCTCCTGGTTCAAAAGGAAAAGAAGTCCCTCCTTACTTTCCACCTCCCCATATTAACTGCAGTAATAACTGCATCACCAAAAACAAAGTCTGAAAATGCACTAAGCCACATTTCCTGATTCTTAATTAGCTCCATGAGTTTTTTTCTCCACAGATAATGGGCTCATTTCACTTTGTACTGAGCAACCACTCCCCTGTGCCAGGTACCATGAAGACTGCAGACAGTGCCTGGCTTGCTTCCAGTCACGAGAGGAGCAAATGCACACGCGTGCACACGCACACACACACAGTGCCTGTATTCACAGAACTCCCACTTCTAGCTAGAAACAAGAGCAGCACATTCTCAGGCATACTGTAATGATTAAACTACCGTCTTACTGCCATTATTATTTTTTAAAGATTTTTATTTATTTATTTGACAGAGAGAGAGAGAGAGAGATCACAAGTAGGCAGAGAGGCAAGCAGAGAGAGGAGGAAACAGGCTCTCCACGGAACAGAGAGCCCGATGCGGGGCTAGATCCCAAGATGCTGGGATCATGATCTGAGCCCAAGGCAGAGGCTTTAACCCACTGAGCTACTCAGGTGCCCCTGCCATCATTTCTAATACAGACACTAGTTCATCCACTGGAATAGTCCTATCACCCACAATTCTTTGAGGCAGATTTAAGAGAGATTTATTAGGGGGGGGCGCCTGGGTGGCTCAGTGGGTTGGGACCTCTGCCTTCGGCTCGGGTCATAGTCCCAGGGTCCTGGGATTGAGCCCCGCATCGGGCTCTCTGCTCCGTGGGGGGGAGCCTGCTTCCTCCTCTCTCTCTGCCTGCCTCTGCCTACTTGTGATCTCTGTCAAATAAATAAATAAAAATCTTTTAAAAAATAAAAAAGAGAGATTTATTAGGAATATATAGATTTCCGGGACACCAATTAAGCATCCACCTTCGGCTCGGGTCATGATCCTGGAATCCCATGGCAGGCTCCCCGCTAGGTGGACAGGCCACTTCTCCCTCTGACCCTCCTCACTCTCGTGCTTTCTGTCAAATAAATAAATAAAATCTTTCAAAAAAAAAAAAAAAGTTTCAAAATTGGGGCACCTGGGTGGCTCAGTTGGTTAAACGTCTGCCTTCGGCTCAGGTCATGATCCCAGGGTCCTGGGACTGAGCCCCACATCAGGCTCCCTGCTCAGTGGGGGAGTCAGCTTCTCCCTCTCCCTCTGCCTCTCTCTCTCTCTTTGTCTCAAAAATTTAAAAAAAAAAAAAAAATCTTTAAAAAAAGGTTTCAAAATTATAGCTGGTTTTCCTTACCTAGTTTCTCTCTCTCCAGCCAGGGGTAACAGTGATGACCAAACAAAGGAAGAGATACAGAGCTATGGGGAAAGCCTAGTGACCCAGAATGCTTTAGAGGGAATACCAAAATCAGAATTTTAACAGTCACTCCAAATTCTAAATGGAGAAATTCTATCACTTAATAATTACAAGCCATATATAAGATTAAAATGAAAACATTTGCTTTACTGAAAAATAACATAGTGTGAAATTTGACAATTCCCATTTCCACTTTCTTAAGCCACATGCAAAAAACCTGGTTAACCTACAGATAGGTCTGCCTGTCCTCAGAATAATTTAGGACCACTGTCACTAACCTGCTTGTGCAAGAGCCCTCCTCAATGAAGTACTCACTTTTCTGCCTGGTATCAAACTAATGAAAGAACAGGATTGCAGGTGGAAAATCCAGAGGACTTTTTCTTTAAACACACACTTAGAAGGATGCCCCAGGAACAATCTGTGAACATTGTTACAGTAAACCAGCATATACAATCTATCAATTTAGCCAACCACTAGTGTTTTCTACACCTGCTTAAAATACTGGCTAACAGCTGCTCCTTACCAAGCACTTACTATGTGCTGGCCCTGTTCTGCATCACAGGCATGCATGAAGCTCTCACCGAGAACCATTCCAACCCTGCCCCCCCTCTGCTGAAATCAGAGACTGCAGGATGGCTGACTTAATTCCCTCAAGCATTTAATGAGTAAGTACTACATAAAAGACCACACTGCACAGTAGAAGGAATTAGCAGTGGATAAAGTTTCTGGTCTTCCCTCTGAGAAGTTTATAATCCAGGAAAGGCCTCCACGTAAAGACTACACTAAAATGTCATAAGGAAAAATAACTGAGTGGGGGCATCAATCAAGCACTGTGTGGGAGAAGAAAGTTAACTCTGACAACCCAGGAAGAAGTTTCTTTCATGGAAGCAGAAGCATTTAAGCCAAGCTCCCAGTATTAAGGATTTTGATAGGAAGAAAAAGGTGCAAAGGACGTTCTAAAGGAACTGGACAAAACAAGCACAAAAATGGCCAGATGCCTAGGGCTGAAATATGAGGTGGAGGCTGTGAGAGAGGGGCAGTAGAGAGAGGGGCAGTAGAGACAGGGCTGAGAGTTACAGGAGGCCAGGTGGCATTGGTCTTAGAGTGATTTCTTTACCATTAAGACCCAACTGGTGCGGGCGCCTGGGTGGCTCAGTGGGTTAAAGCCTCTGCCTTCGGCTCAGGTCATGATCTCAGGATCCTGGGATCAAGTCCCGCATCGGGCTCTCTGCTCAGCAGGGAGCCTGCTTCCTCCTCTCTCTCTCTGCCTGCCTCTCTGCCTGCTTGTGACTTCTGTATGTCAAATCAATAAATAAAATCTTAAAAAAAAAAAAAGACCCAACTGGTGGTAGTGTCTCTAAGGAGAAAATCTTTGTAGGAGTAAGCCTACCAACAGAACTAGGCCATATCTCAGGTGCAGCACAGAATGGCGGGGGGGGGGGGGGGGGTGCGGCAGAGGCGAGGATGATGGGATCTGACCTACCCACTGAGCAATTCTGGCAACAGACCACAGGAAGACCAGGGAGACCAGAGAAAGGGAGGCCACCAGCAGGCCTACAGTAACAATCTACAGGAGGATTAGAAGGGCTCACTAGGGGAACTGCTGAGAAAAACGCTGATGGAAAAGAGACATGGGGGGTAGACCTCATAAAAACCCAAGTTTCCAGCCTGGGAATGGTAATGAAGGAGACAAATGTGTGGCAAAGACATCCTATAAGCTTCGATCTGAACAAGGACGCGCCACACACAAAGTATAGCCACTTTAAGTGACGCTGCAGAGCAAAAATAGCACAGACAAGACTGTTCTCATTTCACAGAATAAAGACACTGAGGTCCAAGAGAGATTTAACTAACTTGCCCAGGCTGACGCAGGGGGAAATAGAGGAGTCAAGACACCAACCCCAGTCTTGCAAATCCAGGCCTAATGTTCCTTATTTTATTTAATTAATCATTTATTTATTTATTTTAAAGATTTTATTTACTTACTTCTCAAAGAGAAAGAAAGCACAAATAGGAGAAGCAGCAAGCAGAGGGAGAAGCAGGCTCCCCGCTGAGCAAGGAGCCAGACGAGGGACTTGATTCCAGGATCCTGACTGGGATCAGGACCTGAGCCAAAGGCAGACACTCAACCAACTGAGCCACCAAGGTGTCCCCTAACGTTCTTTAAATAACCTCCCCAAAACCAAGTTACTTTTTATATTGTAACAAATGTCAAAAAAAAAAAGGGCATTTTAAACAAAAAATGCTTAAAAAAAGAGGTTTAGGGGTGCTTGGGTGGCTCAGTGGGTTAGAGCCTCTGCCTTTGGGTCAGGTCATGATCCCAGAGTCCTGGGATCAAGCCCTGCATCAGGCTCTCTGCTCAACGGGGAGCCTGCTTCCTCCTCTCTCTCTGCCTGCCTCTACCTACTTGTGATCTCTGTCAAATAAATAAATGGAAAATAAATAAATAAATAAATAAATGAAATCTTTTTTTTTTTTTTTTTTTAAGAGCTTTAATCTGCTGGGAGTGCAATTTTATCTCAAAGACATGAAGTATTTTGGGGCACCTGGGTGGCTCAGATGGTTAAGTGTTTGCCTTAGGCTCAGGTCATAGTCTCAGGGTCCTGGGTTGAGCCCCCCCCATCAGGCTCCCTGCTCAGTCAGGAATCTGCTTCTCTCTCCCCACTCCTGTGCACGCTCTCTCTCTCTCAAATAAATAAAAATTAAAAAAAAATTTTTTTAAAGATTTTATTTATTTGACAGACAGAGATCACACAAGTAAGCAGAGAGGTAGGCAGAGAAGGGAGGGGAGAAGCAGGCTCCCTGCCAGCAGAGAGCCCGATGCCGGACTCGATCCCAGGACCCCAGGATCATGACCCGAGCCAAAGGCAGCGGCTTAACCCACTGAGCCACCCAGGCGTCCCAATAAAAATAAAATCTTAAGAAGTATTTTAAAGCTTGTGCTCTCATTCCCTCTACCCAAGAGAGGGACTTACTTCCCAGTCAGCAGTGCAGGCTAATGGACCCTGAAGTTCAGACACAGAAGAGAAAGGTGGTTGTTTCTAATTTGTATAAAAATCCCACCTGGAAGGATGTCTGGGTGGCTCAGTGGGTTAAGCCGCTGCCTTCGGCTTGGGTCATGATCCCAGCGTCCTGGGATCGAGTCCCATATCGGGCTTTCTGCTTGGCAGGGAGCCTGCTTCTCCCCTCCCCTCTCTGCCTGCCTCTCTGCCTGCTTGTGTGATCTCTGTCTAACAAATAAATAAATAAAATCTTAAAAAAAAATCCCACCTGGTATTATGTGAGAGATCAAACATAATGGAAAAGAAATATTCTAAGTATTAAATATCTTCAATGTAATAAAACTGTATTTTGAACATTGTGGCTGGTAGTCTTATGGTTGTTATTAAAATACTTAGTAATAACAATATACCGCATAAGAAGGATGACAGACTTTGACTTTATTTAGCAAACATTTGAACACTTTTATGTTAAAGTGCCTAAGCGAGGTGTTGAGGGCAAAATAATGGTATGGCCATCACAGCCAGAGTTTCACATACACAATGTAAGGTGACACAGGCAATGATGAAAGCAAAAGAGAGGGTTATGACTGCAGCAATGAATAATTCACATTGACAGGGTTTCTAAAGGGCTCCAGAGGACATAAAATGGGGTGTGAACTTTTAAAAACGGGAGAGGGCAGGAGTGAGAGCACTGCAATCAGAGAAAAGGACATAAGCAAAGAAGGAAGTTGCTGGGCACACTTAGAGAACAGAGCATAGTTCCATTCGGTGGGACAGTGTAGAAAGGTGACAGAATGGTCAGGTAAATTCAGAGATGATTCGGGCCAGAATGAGGGGCCCTGAATGTGATGCTCACAGGTCTGGATCCAGGCTCCAAACAAAAGGCAGTCTTAGCTCTCTGAGCCAGAGACTGGCAAGATGTGATCTGTGTTTAGGAGAAAGGACTCTGACAGCCAGGCAGAGTGTGCACAGAAAGGGATGGGGAGGAATCTAAAGAGAGCATCAGCCAAGAGAGGAATCTGTGGCACTAACTAATCTTGTATTTTAAAAGCAGAGGGCTTTTGACAGAATTACTTCACATCTCCCCTCACCTGATCACCCCAAGCACCTTGTGGGACAGGTATCATCATTCCTTCCATATTACAGACCAAAAAACTGACTCAGAGGCCATTAACTGCTCCAAATCCAACGCTGCTAAAACAGGGAGAAAAGGCAGGCACACTATGCAAAATAAAAAAAAACAATCCTACTGCTTCCGAAGCAAAGGTAAAGGTATACCATTAGAGAAATACTAAAAATCCATAATTTTCTGAAATGTTGGCAGCTTGTGTAACAAATAAGCTAATTACCATTAAAATAATTACAGATTTGCTTCTTGTTTTTGCCATGTTAAAGACCTGTACTATTCTTTAAAAAGAAAAAACCCTCTAATTCCACTTCCTATGGATTCAAATACTTGAGTAGTAATTTCCCCTCCACTGAATGTTCCAGTGGTTAAACTGGCAAACATGAAAACTGATCCATGTGCCCAAACTGAAGAAGTAAACTACTTCTGAAATAATTAAAAATTCATTATTTAGCACGCACAGCAATTCAATCTAGTATATACAATAAGGCATGATCACAAAGAGCTTACCTAAAGGTAGGCAAAGGCACAATTTTGGAAATGGTTTTTGTCACAAAGAAAAGGCCTTTAAAAAGGATCCTGAGACCCATTAAGAATGGATCCATCCAAAACAACCAATGACAGAATATTTGACCTTCAGGATGCAGACTGGTAGATTTCCCCCGCTTTAAGTGCATAGTCTACGAAACGGTCCAGGAGTTCTGGCACAGGTCTCACACTGCATAGGAGAAATCTAGCTTGGGGATCTGATTGTTTAGTTTCATCCACAACATCACCTCCTATTAACAAAACTGCCTCCCCGCACCCCTTCACCCATTTTCTACCACCAGGTTGTCTTTTTTTTTTTTTTAAGATTTATTTGACAGACAGAGATCACAAGTAGGCAGAGAGGCAGGCAGAGAGAGAGAGAGGAGGAAGCAGGCTCCCTGCTAAGCGGAGAGCCCCATGTGGGGCTCGATCCCAGGACCCTGGGATCATGACCTGAGCCGAAGGCAGAGGCTTTAACCCACTGAGCCCCCCAGGTGCCCCACCAGGTTGTCTTTTTTTTTTTTTTTCTTTTTTTAAACAAGCAAAGGCCCAAAGATGTAAAACCCATTCTTAGAAACTTGGGACTGTGAATCCAAATATCCCACCCAGCTCATTACTAGCAGGAATCACAATTAAATGATCGCAAGGAACCGCACGTCCCCTCCCCGCCTAATCTCCTACACCTTCTTCTAGGTCAAGTCTCTACACGCTCGCCCAGAGGCCCCCAAACTGAGAAACCAAAACTGGGCTCGACCACGACCGGGGGGGGGGGGGGGGGGGGGCGGGGTCTCGTCCCTGGGAGCCCGGTAGGCCTGTCACCTGCGCACTGCCTGTCACGCTACCCCTTCGGGCGGCAGGCGGCCCTTCGCACGCGACGGCCCCGAGTCCCGGGCCAGGAGGTGCGCGGAGCTCCGCAAGCCCGCCGCGGCCCCGCGAGCCCCGCATCCCGCCAGCGCCCGCGACTCCGCTGGCCCGCAGCTCCCGCCTGCGGCCGTAACCTTCGCGGGACCCCCGCGCCCCGCCCGCCCCGCGCCACAGGCCCGCGCGCCCGTCACTCAGCGCCCGCCCCGCCCCGCGCGGCCCCTCCCCCGCCGGCGGTCTCCCCGCCCGGGCCCCCAAAGGACAATGCTGGAGGGGAGGGGCGGAGGCACGCGCGGGCCGAGGGCAGCGCGCCGGGCGCCCACCCGCCGGCCGCTGGGGAGACCCGCCGCCCCCGGGCCCCGTGCCCGCGCCCCGCCTCACCTCCCCGCCGCGAGCCGCTCCCCGCGCGGCGGCACCGGCCCATTGTGCGGACTCATCGTCCGGCCCCGGCGCGCCCGGCGCGGAGCGGGGCCGCGGCGGCCGGGGCGGGGGGTCTTCGGGCCCC
>ML103081.1:0-65919 GCA_003697995.1 Taxidea taxus jeffersonii
TGTGTGTGTGTGTGTGTGAAGATAAGAAAGATTAAATCTGATGCCAGTAGTTTCAAGTAAATTCATAACATTGCTGTCCGACCCAAGAGGATGGAAAGAGAGAGTGAGAGAGAGAAGAGAAAGAAAAGAAAATCCCGGAACAATTTATGGCCTATAGCCAGTAACAAAGTGTTTCTTTCTGTACCTTTTTATCATTCCCCCCACCCTGTAACTGTTGATTATGCCCAAGTTGAAAAAAGAAAAAAAAAAGTTTTGGTAACTTTCTAGAAGGTTTAGATTTCAGTCTGGATTGAAAAAAAAAAAAAAGCCTCATACGAAAGGCTCTTTTTAATCAGATAATTGACCAGTCAGTAATTTTAGCTTGTCTGTGACACACCACTTGGCAGGTACAGAGATATGCAGCCCTGTGGTTTTGCCTCCATTCCCCCTTCTCTGCCTCCTGGGACTGTCAGTGAGCTTCCCTGTCTTATTGCTGGTCCCCAGAGCCTGTCCCCCAACATTTTGAAGTTCAGAAAAGGAGAGCCAGCTGTCAGAGGTGTCTTTGCAGATGGCACGAAAGGGACTCCATCCCTCCATCACCCACCTGGGGGGACAAGGAAGGCCCCACTGAACAGCTGTCTCTGATTCAGAGCACCCACGTTTCAAACTGATCCCTAGTTTCCTGAAATCCTGGCTCTAAAGTTGTTTGGGAGGTTTTGGTGGGGCTTTAAATACAAGTACATTAACTCCTCTATTTTAACTCCCTCATCATGAGTAATGGCAACTCAGAAATGCCCTCTGTAATGTCACGTCACAAAAGGCTCTGAAAATTATCCCTGACCCCTATTGTCTGCCTGTTTTCTTTGATTCCTTCCCTACTCATCACGTTCCCTGGCAGCCATGAATGAAATGTAACATGCTAAATGACTGACATCCATTAAAGCTCCTGGACAAGTCTTGGACCAGGTTTTGAAAGGCCCTTGGAAGAAAAAGGATTGTGTGCTCTTTGAATCTTGGTCTGCTGAACGGCTGCCAAGTGAGGGCTGCTGCATTCAAAGGGCTGAGTGAATAAATGAGAATAACATCCTTGGGGACCTGCAGGATCGGCTTACCTCTGAAAATGCTCAGCTTCACAAAGGGTCAGAGTCACAAGGTAAATGAAAATGGCTACGAGGGGACTTTGATGGCCGAAGCCCGGTAACAGTAGAGGACTTGAAAGAAAACTTTATTTAAAAAAATAAAAAAAAGAGGAAAAAGAAAGGAGGGGGGTGAGGGAACCTCAGAACTGCAAAGTCAATTGATAAGAACAAAATGCTTCGAGAGCCACGTCTGTGAATATTTGTGAATTACACACGGGCGGTGCAGAGATAAGTGTGTGCACTTATGAACATGTGTAAACTCTTCATCTACCCACAGCTGTAAACATCACGACTTAATTTTATTTTACACTGCAATAAAAACTGGGTCAAGCCTGTTAGCTCATTTTCTTGGTGTGCATAAGGACTCTAATTTTCATCTTAGGTGCAAGTGATAAAATCTAGTGAGCCATCAAACATGTGATTTCTTTGGTTACTCCTTGTTTTTTAAAAAAAATTTAAAAGATTTATTTATTTATTTTGTGGGGAAGGGGCAGAGGGAGAAGAAGAAGCCTTGTGCAGACACCCCATTGAGTTCAGAGCCTGGAACCAGGGCCCCATCCGAGGATCCTGAGATCATGAACTGAGCTAAACAGAGAGTCAGAGGCTCAACCGGCTGAGCCACCCAGGCGCACCACTCCTTGTTTGTTTTGTTTTGTTTATTTTGCCTATGTGTGATTTCTCAGTTAAATGATTTCTACTTACCACTTTAATGGAGGTGCATTAGAAGCAGATTCTAGGCAAAAAATAAATGAGTAAATAAATAAATCAGAACACCACAGGAATTCTTGACATGTTTCCATAGAGACCCACATGGTACCTGCCACAGGGTCACTCTTAGAAAGCTTCTCTGGCTACTGACTTTTTCAGCTCATTTTTAGGTATGTACATCAAGGAAGCATAAGGAAATCCTACTGCATTCGTTACATAAAAATGCCTCCGGTGAAGATTTAAATGAAGTTCTGGTCCCTCCTTTGATTCAGCAAATGACAATGACAATGGAGGCTGTGGCTCAAAGGGATGAAAACTTATTGACAGAGGGCTGCCTTGGCCTTGTGGGTATGATTTTCAGTAGCTGTGATAGTTATATAAATTTAACCTTGGAGAGTACAGTGGATTGAATGGTGTCCTCCCCACCCACCCCTCCCCCTTTCAAGAAGATATGTCTACATAGAATCTTTGAATCTGAACTTAACTCGGAAAAAGGTCTTTGCAGAAGAAATCAAGTTAAGGAATTCAAGAGGAGGTCATTGTGGATTAGGGTGTGTTCTAAATCCAATGACAAGCGTCCTTGTAAGAGAGAAGGGAGAAGGAAATGTGAAGACAGAGGCAGAGATTGGAGCAATGTGTCTACAAGCCAAGGAATGCCAAGAGTCACCGGCAGCCACCAGAAGCTAGCAGGGAGGCATAGAACAGATTCTCCTGTGGAGCCTCAGAAGGAACCACCCCAGTGACACCTTAATTTTGGACTTCTGACTTCCAGAATTGTGGGAGAATAAAGTTCTGTCGTTTTTAAGCCATGCAGTGTGTGTGGTAGCTCCAGGGAACAGATACAGATGGCCATGACCCAGTGTGCTACTGTAATCACAAGGCCATCCAGCTTGGGCTTGCTGCTCTTCCGTAAGATCAGGCAGTCCACTGAGTTGCTGGATCACCCTGGTGATGGGGGTACATTCTGCCCAAGCTCTTCCCTTTTGTCATTTTCCCATGATAATGCTTCTTGGCTTCCAGTAAGGAAACATGCATATCTCCTCAAGCCATTATTTAGATAATGTTTGTAAAGAAAAAAATTGTTCCCCCAAACTCACGAGTGTATGGGAAAACACTCTTGTTGTATTCCAAACACAGTTGGTATCAAAATCAAGGCTGCTGGTGGAAAGGAAGGTCACCCTACTTCACAAGGCACCCAGGTGTCAATAGCAAAATTAACTGTTCAGGAATGAGGAATAGATTTTTTCAGTGGAATGAGGAATAGATTTTTTCATTTGCTAGTTTGTTACCTGTAGTTAGGAGTCATTGTGTTAACCATTTGATTGGTGTTTTGGGGTTATTATGTAGCACATTTTAATTTTTCTTTCAATTTAAAATAATGCAAAATTGGCTTTCTGATACGGTATTCTTTCAAAATCTCTGCTAATCAAGAATAAACAATGTATGTTGTACAGGAGAAGTCAGTATTTACTTATATTTGTGTATGTACATATTTTAAAGGGGCACAATTATATTTTATTTATTTATTAAAATTTTTATTTATTTGTTTGACAGAGATCACAAGTAGGCAGGGAGGCAGGCAGAAAGAGAGAGAGGCAAGCAGCCTCCCCTCTGAGCAGAGAGCTGGATGTGGGGCTCCATCCCAGGACCCTGAGATCATGACCTGAGCCAAAGGCAGAGGCTTAACCCACTGAGCCACCCAGGCGCCCCTACAATTATATTTTAAAGAAGATTTTGTGGGAAAAGACACAACTTACTATCTTTCCCTAAATATCTGAGTTAGAAACCTTTGGGAGTGGCCAATTTAATATAAATTTAAAATCCTTCCATGTAAACTAGTTCTGGGAGATTCTTCTTTAGTTTTTATTTATGGTACTGGTTAAAAGAAACAAAACAGACAGTTTCTAGGACATAAGAGTGGTAAAAGAACACATAATAAGCTTGAGGTCTTACAAATTAGATTGGTTGAACAAAATGTTTTCTGTTGGGGCGCCTGGGTGGCTCAGTGGGTTAAAGCCTCTGCCTTCGGCTTGGGTCATGATCTCAGGGTCCTGGGATCGAGCCGGCCTTCGGCTCTCTGCTCAGCGGGGAGCCTGCTTCCCTTCCTCTCTCTCTACCTGCCTCTCTGCCTACTTGTGATCTCTGTCTGTCAAATAAATAAATAAAATATATTTAAAAAAATGCTTTCTGGTTTTTAATAGAAATTTCAAGGAATGTAACATTTGAGGAAGCGTCTTGAATATGCCTAATTATCAACAAAAAAGTTTCTAGGTATCAGTGGCCAGAAAAAGTTAATCTGTTTTCCTGCTTCAGTAATTCCCATGGAGTAAGATACTGGAAAAAGTGGCTGAACATGTAAATTTATAAAGCAGGAGTTGTAACAAATAGTTAATAGGTAAATAAATGTCCATTTGACTGTTTAAAATCTATGTATGGAAGGAATCCTAGTTGCAAAAACAGACAAACAAAATGTATATCATCCAGAGTGGGTATATCACAATTATATGTTCTAAAAATCCCATCTTTTTTTTTTTTTAATGCCAAGTAAGACTGACACATGGAATTCATTACATTCTAGCTAATGGTTTCAGTCAAATTTTTAACAGAGCTGAGTAGGCAGCAAGCATTTCTGGACCTGTGTCTCCAATCACAGGGAACCCAGAGAGACAAGCATTCACACACAGAGGAAATTCAGTGCCCAGACTACTGAAGGCTAATTCCTCTGCCACCTACATTTTTTCCCTCCCATGAATAAAATAAGTTGTTTTGTTTTAAAAAATAAATTTAGCCTCTGTGAAAGTCCAAAATAAAGGATTGGTAGGATACATTATATTGTAGGATAAATGGTGTTGATTTTTGTTTTAGCTTAGCATCATGGTAAGTTCAGTGTAGAGTCTGATAAAATGGAAGGAAAACACTAGATTTCCTTATTGTTGCATTGCAGGATATGCTTTTAAAACAGTTTGTATGTGGAAGAAATAATGATTTATTGACACTAGAAGTAAAAATTTGTGTTCATTCTTTTTTTATGCATTCAAGTTTGATTTAAAGTTGATATTTATCTAGCTAGTCTTTAAATTCTCATTTTTATTTGGAGAAGTCTGTTAATTTTTCTCCGCTATTTAACCTATTTTGTTAGCTTCAGTGAACTGAACTTTTGTTTTCTTTGGGATGTGGAGATTGGTGAAAAGAAGAACTCGTTGTGAGTGTTTGTTAAATGTCTTTCTTTTTGCAAGGATGCTTTGAAGAGAATCAGAGATGAAACTTCCTGTAAGCGTGGATTGATTCTGTTGAAGAGCAGTGGGGAAATTCTTTGCCTGTGTATGCAGTTTTGGCCTGCAGGGGGCAGCCAAATGCAGCGAAGCTAAAGGACCTGGCTTACACCGCCCTGTTTTCATGCTACCTGAGTAACCCTAGTTCAGGAAAATGCAGCAAAAGCCAAAGTAAGCACTCCTACCCCATCTGTCACTGCGTGGAAGAGAGCTGAGGCAGCCATATTTAATCAACACTGAAGTCTCCCCCTGGGTGATGTTCGTGCCCTTCTGTAATATTTTATTCTAAGTCATTTCCCAGACAGCATTATTGATTCGTGTCATTATTCTCCCCCAAGCTCCGGGAGCTTGTGCAATGTGATACCAACTGCAGATCTCTTCGTGAACATAACCTCAGAACTGAAAAGTAAGGTGACTGCTTGCCACATTCAGACTTACTCAGACGGCGTATTACCCAGTGTACGGTAGGTATTTTAACTCTTACAATCTGACATTAGTTGGTTATAATGCATTTGCAAGAACAGAAAATTACCAAAAAGAAAAAAAAAAAAAAAAAAAGAAGGAAGGAGAAAGAAAGAAAGAACGAGAGAGAAAGTGGAGTTTGGCACTTGTTTCTTCTTTCTGCTTTTTAACTTTATAACTAGTAGATTTATGCTCACACTGAGAAGATACTGTACTTTAGGTATTTTGTGTGGGTGGTTTGGATGAGGAACTCCCTCCCCTGGAAGAGTCATTAAAAATAATAATACATTTGATATTTATCTTGACTAGAGTTCTGAAATTCTTTCCTTTCCCTTCTCTCAGAGGTAAAGGAGAACAGTAAACATTTTCTTTCTTTCTTTCTTTTTTTTTAATGACAGATAGTGAATTGTAAGAGGAGGCCCTATTGGTTGAATGGATGAGTGAGGGAAGGAAGGAAGGAAGGGAGAGGAAGTAGGAAGGAAGGAAGGAAGGAAAGAAGGAAGGAAAAGGAGCAGGCCAGCAAGTTTCATTATTCTCAGAGGTCTTCTTACTCTCAGGAAATGACCATTAATCAGTTTTCTCAAAGCCATTTCAATTTTGAGTCCATAAACATCCTTAAAAGTGTGCATAGTTATTTACCTTGTAGACACGGTATTTCAGGGAGTAACAAATGCTCTCCACATCATCTCTCATCCAGACCCTTACACACATACCCTTGCATTAAGGTCTACAAAATGCAACCTAGATATTTGCAATTTCAAACCAAGTTTCTGTTTTGTCTTGGGCCCCGTGGAGTAATGAAAGTTGAATTGCCCACTCTTTCCTCCTCCTCCAGCAAAGGTTTTCTAATTATTGTATCAAAGTCCACCCCAGTAGTACTAATCCCATGTTGTAGGCACTTCAGGAATCTTTTTGTCTAGTTCAGTTTGCTTTTACAATTGGAATTGACAGTTGCACAGTAATCATTATCAATCCAGAATTCTGCTTGTCACTTTCCAAAACCTAAAGCTCTTGTGGTAATAATCTGCCTGAATATCATGAGAGATGATAATCAAGATGACAATCACTGTAATACTGCCTATTCTTGAACTTCTCTGCTTCAGGCCCTGGATTGGGCCTCTCATATCCAGCCCTCCCCAAAGCTCTAAGGAGTAGGTATTCCATACTTTTCATATGTGCTTAAACTGTAGCTCAGAGAGAATAAATTATTATTGTTTTAATTAGCCACTCAAGTTACTTCAAGGAAGAAAACTATTTCCTAAAGAATAATCGTATAATAAAGCTTAGGTAATTCTAAGAAAAAAATTAATGCAAAACACTTGCCTCGGTAGGTATGAAACATAATCATTAAGAGTCACTCATTACAGGATCGTACTGTAATTATACTTATCACAGGAATAATAGGACTGAAAAGAAAATCTAATAATAATCCCAAATCCAGCTACAAACTAATTTTACTGAAATGTTCATTGTGCCAGATGCCTGGCTGAGTGTTCGGTGCACTTTTTATCACTTTATCCTTGTGTGGTTTTAGGAGGCATTATTGTCTCCACACTTTAGACAAGGAAGCTGAGGCCTAGATCGATTTAGGAACTTGTCCAAAGTTACAGTTAGTCAGTGTGAACATTAAGTCTTTCTAATTCTAGCACTAAACTGCTTTGCTGCTATGTCCACAGTCTTTCTAATCTCTCCTGGTGTTTAGTACATGATAAAAGTAGCATTTTGGATCAGCCAGTGGAAAAGCAATATATTAGTCAAAAAGTGGTGCTGGTTTGACTCTCCAAATTGAGGGAAAAAAACCAAGTATTTACTTTAATCATACCAAAATAAATTCCAGATGGATCAAATATATAAATATAAAAAAGGACTCCATAGACATCCTTTAAAAAGTTAGGATGAATATTTTTCTGTTCTTGGGAAGGCCATTTTAGGTGTGACAAGAAAACCAGGACTCATAAAGTAAAAAGGTGTTAACTCTGACTACAAAATATTTCAAACATTTGATGGCAAAAGATGTTTTAAACAGTTTAAAAGGCAAATAGCATACAGGGGAAATATTCATAACATATATATTAGACAAAATTATGATTTTGATGTATATTAATGATTTTGATGATCATTAATGATTTTGATGTACAAAGAACTCCCTTAAGTCAATTAAAAAAAATCAACATTTTCATAGTAAAGTGGGCCAAGTTTATAAATAGGTACTTATAAGAAGAGAAATACAAAGAGGGTGCCTGGGTGGCTCAGTCAGTTAAGTGTCTGCCTTTGGCTCAGGTCATGATCTCAAGGTGCTGGGATCGAGTCCCACAGTCAGCCCCCCTGCTTGCAGGGAAACTGCTTCTCCCTCTCCTCCCTGCTTGTACTCTCTCACTATCTCTTTCTCAAATAAATAAATGAAATCTTTAAAAAAAGAAATACAAAGAGTCAAAAAATACCAATCAGAGAAAAGCAAATTAAAACAGGAATGAGATAGTATTTTTCACCTATCTGCTTGGAAAACCATTTAACAATGGTTTAGAAAGATGAGTATCTTATGAGATTAAAATTGCCAATATGATTACTGAGTCAAAAATAAAAACATACACTATTTGTCCTAATAATTCTACTTCAAAAATATTGAGTTGTGAAAATAATTGGACAGTTAAATAAAAATACATGTAGAAGATACTTAGAATGTTGAAGTAGATTTATTGCCACATCACTTATTATGGAGCAAAACCAGGAACAATATAAATGTCTATCATGAAGGCATTTCTGTTAGACATTATAGTATATGGATACAATTGCATACTATGAGCCATTAGAAGTAATGCTACAAAGCTATATTTATGATCATGGAAATGTGTTCATGACATTTAACTTAAAAAATGCAAGCTACAAACCAGCTGTGAAAAATCACATGTGAATACTAGTATGTTTCTAGAGAGAAGACTAATGGCCATTAGTGGTTTTAAAAAAATGCTTATCGTATTAAAGATTTTGTTTGTTTCACAGTATCCTATGTTTACTACCAGGAAAGCAGCAAAGCTGTTTTCTTTTTAGGAAACTATTGGTAGAGGGGCGCCTGGGTGGCTTGGTGGGTTGAAGCCTCTGCCTTCTGCTCGGGTCATGATCCCAGGGTCCTGGGATGGAGCCCCCCATAGCTACTCAGCGGGGAGCCTGCTTCCTCCTTTCTCTCTGCCTGCCTCTCTGCCTGCTTGTAATTTCTGTCTGTCAAGTAAATAAATAAAATAATTAAAATAAAATCTTTAAAAAAAGAAAAAAAAAGGAAACTATTGGAAGAATATATGTGGGTTGGAACTGATTGAAGCTGAAGAAAGCTCCTGGAAAGGAGGCAGATTCTGGGACTTTCTCCTTAGGCTTTCTAGGGGCTTTACAGCCCTCTTGGAGGATCTGTTCTCCTGCTGGGCAACCACGCTGTTCTTTTTTCTTTCTTTCTTTTTTTTTTTCAGCGCTAACGTGTTCGACTCTGCCATTACTTTGGCTGGTTTATGGCTTTGGCTCGGCATGATTCTTGCTGTTCTGGTGCCATTTTAGCATTTATGTTAAAGTTGGCGGTAAGGCTCTGTGGGTATTTCTCACTTAAAATCACAGAGAAAGGGAGTTTGATTGATCAAGGTGGCTTTTCTTTTTTTTTTTTTTTTAAAGGTTTTATTTATTTATTTGAGAGACAGAGATCACAAGTAGGCAGAGAGGCAGGCAGAGAGAGAGGAAGGGAAGCAGGCTCCCTGCTGAGCAAAGAGCCCGATGTGGGGCTGGATCCCGGAGCCCAAGGCAGAGGCTTTAACCCACTGAGCCACCCAGGTGCTCTCAAGGTGTCTTTTCTTAAGTCTAGACCACGTCAGATATCACTGGCTATCCTTGGGTTATCCTTGGGGCAGGGGCTCACTTAATATATTTACTGGGTTGATTGGAGTATCTCATGATACCCAGGCCATTGAGATCAGACACTCAAATAGCAGATGGAAGCAAGGCCATTTCCTTTACAAGGGCATTTTGGTGGGCAGGCAGGGATTATTGATTTGGCAACTAAAACTATCGTATAGATACTATCCAGCTTACCTCCTATGACTATGCATTTAACAGTTTAAAGAATAGTGGGGAAAAAATCTATCAGAATTTCCTCTGTGTAACTGGGTAACCTTGAAGATCCAGAGAGAAGACTCAATAGAACTATATTTTAGTGGGGAAACCTGTTTTTTTGGTTAAGAAAATTTTGTCCTTGAAATAATAGAATATCTTTAGCAAATTTGATATCCTAGTACCCAAACCACTGGGCACTCTTGTACATTTTTTTTTTTACTTTTTATTTTTATATTTCAGAACCATTAAGAAATTCTTCACAGCGTGTGTAATGTGATAAATTTTTGCTTCAAGAAATGTAATGTGTAAATCTTTACAAAATTAAAACTCAAAGAAGATAGAAATAGCATTTAAAATGACAATTTAATCGTTTAGCCCAAATTTCTTTGATAAAAATTTATAGTAATATTAGTTTTTTCATGTTGTACAGTTTAAAGTTTGAATTTCTTTCAAAAAAGTTTGAATTTCTTATAAATTATAAATAGCAATGATCCGCACTGAGCAATTACTATGATTTACTAAGTGTTGCTAAATGTCTTGTTACAAGTCACAAATCTTACTGATTTATAAACTGAGATAAGAAATTTAAGTAATGACTTTGTCCAAATTCATATATTTAATTATGTGCCTGAACAAAGCAAGTTCAAAGCTTGTGCAATTATCCAGGGGGCTAATTTGCATGACCAATATCAATAATACTGTGACAATTCCTTAAGTAAATAGAGTAAATGTTGATACTACCTTAAGAGACCAGTGTTTGAGGCCAGATATGAGGATTAGATTCCACAGTATTATTCACTTCCGATTACGTTTATGAAAGGTTTTAATGCAAGTAACCATAATACTTTTATTTTGTCATCTCATTATTTCAAAACCATGGTTAAAATTCCCAACATGTCTTGGAGGCTAGCACGAGGGGTTGTGATTGAAAGATACAACCCCTAATTTGAAGGAATTTAAAGTTTAGTAGAGGAGACAGACAAATAGCTTAAAGTATGTGCTTTTCTAGAAAAGTGCTCAGGATGTTATGGGAGGCCTGGACATTATTCCTTTTCTCATTCTTGTTGGGAGTCATCCATATATTAATATTCTCATGAACATTCGAGTATTTCAATATCCTGGTTTTGAGTGTCTTCTCAGGGTAGAGCCAACACGTTTTTGGAGTTAATAGATAGTCTACACATACACACACAAGCTCTTAGGCATAATTTCTACTGATATGAAACATGACTTTAAATTCTTGCCAAACAATACTTCTGTGGTGTTTTTTGCTTGATGAGAACTGTTGTATTGAGTTCTGACAGCAATAAAGGTGTTTCATCAATCCATCTCATGAAGTAGTGGTACCCATCTAATGCAACCAACCAACCAAACACTTTATAAAGTTTAATATTCTCATTTCATTTCCAAACACTCACTAAATACAGATGATATATATATATATTTTTAACACACCTTGTTGATTTTCTATGTAGGGTAAAAGTATGTGCCTTATTCAAGTAA
Source organism: Taxidea taxus jeffersonii (assembly GCA_003697995.1). Taxonomy (NCBI): domain Eukaryota; kingdom Metazoa; phylum Chordata; class Mammalia; order Carnivora; family Mustelidae; genus Taxidea; species Taxidea taxus. The sequence goes on from ML103081.1 coordinate 11,153, forward strand.
TTGGTATTCAATCACCTACACTCATCTTATTTAAAATTTCTTCTCTTTCCTACTTTTTAATATCAACTTACAATCATTTTGTAGTGCCCTGGGTCATCTTGTTTTGTAGATAAAAATCACTTAATACAAAAAGGGGGGGCAAAAAAGGAAAAAGTGAATTGATATATGACCTAAACAGTTCCTTGATGGGCAATGCAAAAGACCTAAGGAATTTTCTTGATGATCCGTTTCATTTCCTAGTTATACGACTTAGAAAAAGATAACCTTCCAAAGAAATTCCATTGAGAAAGTGCTCTTCTAACATAATTGTGGGATTTCAATTTCAATTAAAATAGGACTTTACACAGTCTGAAATTGAGAATGAGACTGGAGTCTTTCATTCTTGCCTAGGTCTATAAGCCAGCAAACTCACCCTGAGGGATAGAAAAATGGGTAGAATAAAACTCCCAAATCTTCAAAAAGTGTGTTATTTCATTTTAAGACAAATATCATGTAGGAGAGGAAAGATATATGTCTTTCAAAGATGTAAAACACAATTTGTAGCCACTTGCTTCAGCCCTGCTGATAGAAACACAGACTATAGAAGATGAATAGGTATTTTTCCGAGACAAAATGCTCAAAGGCTAAATGGTCATTACTGATACCCATGTTGTGACTTGTATAGTAGTTAACATATTTCTGATTTGAATGCAGTCCCCTCCCTCCTCCTTCCCTTCCTTCTTTCCTTCTATTTTTCTCTTTCTCCTCCTCCTCCTTCTTCTTTTGGTTTGACACGAGAGTGGGTGGGTGGATGTGTGTTTTCAGTTGTGCCCTATGTCTGCCCATTTTCTGCCCATATTTCATTTTCAAGCCCATCTACCAACTTGGAAGTTGGTGTCTGAATTAAAATGGTCTCAGTACTGAAGTTTCTTTTCAAAGAGTTAGAGTAGTCCCTATCATCTTTAAGTTTAATTAATTCTTAGGTATGTTGATTGGAGACCCACTAAAGTAGAAAGTATCTTTGACCCTCATGTTCCTCTGAAACACTTTTAACTGAATTGAGAGAAAATGCAATAATAAATTAAACTACTAGTTTCTTACAAGGAGTTGAAGCCCTTGGAAGGATCCTTGGCCTGTTGTTCTTGGACCCATGGCTCACTATTCTAGTACTCAGCTCTGATCTTGACTTTTGTAGGCTGTAGTTCCCAGGTTTCAGTGCTACCTGGCTTCTGGCTGGATTTGACCAGTGGGAGCCTCTGGTGGGGGATTGGAAGCTGGCAGAAGAGAGTAGGGACAGTATTTCTTAGCCTGCTCTGGGCCTCTGGTGGTATCTTAGCAATGATTCCTCTGTGGCGCTGGCTCCCACCAGACTTACTTGCTCCAGCTTTTTCTTTTCTTTTCTTTCTTTCTTTTTTTTTTTTTTTTTTTAAGATTTTATATTATTTGACAGAGAGAGATCACAAGTAGGCAGAGAGGCAGGCAGAAAGAGAGAAGGGGGAAGCAGGCTCCCTGCTGAGCAGAGAACCTGATGCGGGACTCGATCCCAGGACCCTGAGATCATGACCTGAGCGGAAGGCAGAGGCTCAACCCACTGAGCCACCCAGGCGCCCCAGCTTTTTATGAACAATAATGGTTTTTATACTAGTGTCTTCTCCCTTTGTGTATCCAGCCCAGCAGTAGCAATGACTTCCTTTTTGTAACTAAGCTCTGGGTTTCCTCACTATCACAAGTTTGGTTTCTTAGGTTCTCTAGCACTTGTGTAACCAATTCCCTGCATTAAAATCACTTATAGTAATTTCTTTTTTCCTGATCAGATCTCTTTTGATTTAACTTATTTTTGTAAGTCATTGCTGAATACATTTTCCAGGAGTTGCATATTTTGGGGTGGCGGGGGGAATAAGTTTGGTTATACCAACAATATTGGCTGGATGCAGCAAAAGTTAGAAAATATATCAATTTTTTTTCTTCCCTACACGATACCAAACAGCCAATTTAATGGTATTATTTTTCTTTCATAATTGAGTAATTTTTTGGATTTGTGTTGCTGTAATTTTATACCATAGTTGCTGTCTCCCCTATGGTTACTTAGAGAAAGTCTACTCAAAAGCACAAAATTTGGAATTGAATGCTTCTTTGGCTGTCTCCAGCTTCCTGGGGACATTTTTGGCTGCAGTCATACCATGGACATATTGCATACACAAATAGGTAGTGTTGACTGTCTAAAAAATTTGAAATGGTCAAACTTACTGTGAGCTTAGTTAAGAAAAGGAAGGAGTGAGGAGGAGAAAAGAATGGAAGAGGAAAAGAAAAAAAGCCGGCCTGAAACCCATGGGTGTTGTAAAGTCTGGCTGTCATAAACTGCTACCAGTTCGAGCCTCAGTTTAACCTAAAGAGATTTCCATGAGATTAGATGTGTCCCTGAGAATGAAAGAAGAGTAAACTCACCTTACTTAAACATTAAGGGTTATTTGTTATCACAAAGGACAGAAGTCCTTAGGTGGCACTGGTCCAGTTGTTCAGGTTTGGATGCAGGAGCTCCTGGCATCCCCACCGTTTGGGTTCTTTCCATTGTTCTCTCTGCCATCTTGGATGCCCCTGAGGTCACTGTTACACAGAGTTCTAGGCAGTGCCTCCACAAGAGAGAGTCGAGCAGAAGAGGCCTTCTCTTCTTTGAGTCTCTTTTATTTTTATTTATTTATTTATTCAATATTTTATTTATTTATTTGACAGAGATCACAAGTAGGCAGAGAGGCAGGCAGAGAGAGAGGAGAAAGCAGGCTCCCCGCGGAGCAGAGAGCCTGATGTGGGGCTCGATCCTAGGACCCTGGGATCATGACCTGAGCCGAAGGCAGAGGCTTTAACCCACTGAGCCACCCAGGTGCCCCCACTTTGAGTCTCTTTTAAAGACCCTTTCCCAGAAGTACCCCAGGGGACTCTCTGAGTTAGAACGAATCACTCTGAAATTTGGACATACTTTAGAAGTAATTTTAATTGCTCTATTTGCTTATAAATCTTAGAGACTAAGGACAGTATAAAAGTTTCTGATCAAAATCAGAATTTTTAGATGGCATACCAAGGAAAGCATATCTTCCTTTTTAAACACATTTTAGGGTTGATAGATAGAAAATAGTTTGGAATTCTTCCCCTCTAGGAAATAGTACTAGTTACTGAAGTTTACTGGGCATTTACTGGATGCCAGGTGCTAGGGTAAACACTTGAATCTCACTGTTCTTTACAACCACTCAAGGAGGTAGTTACTTGTAAGATCCCCCCATTATATAGATGAAGAATTTGAGGTATAAAAGGGTTTAATAATTTTTACACTGTTCCTTTGATGGCAAACTTGGCAGAAAGCTGGGATTTGAACTCAAAAGTTTGAGCAGCAGAATCTCTGACTCCCAAAGCTGCAGGAATGCCAACACATGTTTTATCCAGAATTACTCAAACAAAAATCTTGGGACGTTACGATTTTGCAGCTGTCTTGAAGCATCTCGATTATTGGAGTTTTTCTTAAATTTTTTTTCTTGATTCTAGCAGTTAAAAAAGTGATGATCTATGGATATATTCACTAATTTTTAATTATAATAAATTATATATATGTGTGTAAATATATTTATTTCCCTAAATTAGCATCCATTCAAGCTGTTTGTTAGCTCAGTTCTTCTCAAACTTTACTGTGCCCCAAGAACCACTTAGGGATTCTGTTATGGGCAGATTCTGACTCAGGACTGTGGGGTGGGGGTCGACAAGCTCTCAGATGATGTCGATCCTGCGGAACAGAGGATTGCAGTCTGAATGGAACAGTACTCACTGGCCATTCAGGAGGGCCCAGTGGCTCAGTCAGTTAAGTGGCTGTTTCCTGATTCCAGCTCAGGGCATGGTCTCAGGGTCCTTGGATCGAGCCCTGCATTGAGCTCCGTGCTCAGTGTGGAGTTTGCTTCAGGATTCTGTCTCCCTCTGCCCCTTCCCCTGCTTGCTTTCTCTCTCTCTAAAATAAATAAATGTTTTAAAAAGCTTTTAAAAAATGGCCGTTCTTATGGTGATAGTGGCCTGCAATGTGCCGGCTGGCTTCTACTGGCATACAAGAGCCTGTTGTTAAATTTTCAGGAATTTTGGGAACCGTTGTCAAGCACAGTCATTACCAACAATTAAATCATGGAAATGTACCATATTCTCGCCGTTTCTTTCTGTGTGTGTTTGTGTATCACTATATGACAGTATGCCACTACTCGTCTCTTCCCATCTCTGTTCTCGGGCATGTCATGTTGACAGCTTGAAATCGATCATCAAGGGAATGTTTATACCTTGGAAACTGGAAAGTACTATGATCAGGGATTTTCTCCTCAGAGAGCCTGTGGTTAAAATGCTGACTAGCATACAACTCTGATAAACCCGTGTTGCATTTATCTTTTATGTTTACTGACCAAAAAAAAAAAATCTAATTGTCATTCTAAACATGAAACTAGTATACGTGGAGCTACCTGCCTAATTCTACAGGCTGGGTAAGAGTGTGAAGGAGGGACTTTGAGTTCCAGTTGGTGAGTTAGCTAGACTGTGGTTACTGAGTGTGCATCTCTGTGTTCTCATTTGGGGAGGGGCAGTCTTCACACTCACTCTGTACCTGCCCTCTGGGCTGGTTGTTCTTAAGAGAGGGGAATGCAGGAGCCCTGTTGGGCATGTCCAGGCTGTGCTCACATATAACTTGCTAACATGAAATGCTAACTCGCTCTCTTGTTTGATCTCGTGCATCCCTTCATTGTAGTCATTTGTTCTGCATGGTCTGGGCACAGTTTCTTATTTTTCCTTTGGCAGCTGAGAGCTATTCTTGGACCCCACAACATCTGTTTCAGTAACAATGGTTCCCTGGTCAGAAAAACTAATGAAAAAAGAAGTCCCAAACAAAATGTCTCTCGTGTTGTACATGTATGGGAAACAAGGTTACCAGCAAAAGAAGGAAAACCTTTGCAGCTGGCTGGAGTTATTTACAGGACTGTGACAAGCAATGAAAGACCTGAGCTGGATTTGGAGTTTGAGGCTTCAGGAGAGGACGTGGTCGAGCCAGCTCTCCTGATGTGGGGTGCTTTGCGAAGGCCGTGCTAATTGGCAAAATTCTCCGGCATGATCAACTGTAGAAATAGCAACATGTAATGGGTCCCCAAACACTCACTCAGTCCTGCTGGTTCATTCTTCCATCAAATTTTCACTCATCAAGATACAAGTACAAAGTGCTGGTGATTTCCTGGAAGGCTAAATAGCTTTTCCTAACCTGGCAGCAACAAGAACAGGGATGTTTACATTGAGCTAATGAAATGCAAGTAATGGACAAAACAGAGCAAGATGTGGGACCAGGAACCTGTAAGGCTTCCATCACTTTTTCTTTCAGTTAGCTGCCTAAGTAAGAGAGGATGGCAAAAAACCTCAAAATCTCTCTTTTTCCTTCCTTCTGTATTGATGGGAACATGCTTCCTTATTCTTATTATAAATGGAGCCTCGATAATGATTGAAAATGCTGTGTGTGTGTGTGTGTGTGTGCTTTTGAGAAGCACAGCTTCTTTGGAAAACTTAGAGCATTTAGAAGCAAACCAATGACTATTGCTAAATCTAGAGTTCTTAAAAACCAGCTGATGCATATTCCTTCTACGAACATGTTTTCTCCTGCAGGGCCTGAGACAGGGCTAGGTCAGGCTGACAATTGTGTGGGCTTTTATTTTAAGCCTCTTAACCCCACACAACAGCTGCAGGAGTGCTGGGACCCCTGGGGAACACAGCCCACCTGGTTCCCTTCTTTTCCTCCCATCCAGATGATATGTTTAGTTTTTAGTTGCTAACAAGGCAACTACCCGTTTCTATGGCTGACTGCCTCTATCCCGGATAGTTTTGAAACTGGTTTTGCCTTAACCTAGTGATTGCCTCTCACACTCATTTTGCGTTTAATGGTGTGAATCGGCATGACTCTAAAGCAGTGGTGCGTGCAGGTGAAGGGTGTAGACACAGCCCAACTGTACGGGTTGGAATCCTGGCTCTGCCATTCACTGACTGCGGGATTTGGAAAAAACACAAATATGTTTAGTTGTTCTTAAACAATTACTCATATGGGGGGCGCCTGGGTGGCTCAGCAGGTTAAAGCCGCTGCCTTCGGCTCGGGTCATGATCCCGGGGTCATGGGATCGAGCCCCGCATCGGGCTCTCTGCTCTGCGGACAGCCTGCTTCCTCCTCTCTCTCTGCCTCTCTGCCTACTTGTGATCTCTGTCAAATGAATAAATAAAATCTTAAAAAAAAAAAACCACAATTACTCATATGGAACGTCCTTTATGTCAGGCACTCCTGAAGAACAGCACAATAGGAACACATGACTTTTCACACCCCCGGGGAGAGCACCTTCCTCGGTCTCCATTTTTCAGATGGGAACACTGAGGTACAAGCAGCTAGTGGGGCATGTCAGTTTGCCTGGCTTCCAGATGTGTTACCCTCTGGCTCTATGAGACCTCAGGCAACAAAACAGTAGCACATCTTACCCACCCTCTCACTGTCGTTCTAGTCCTAGAGGGATGTTTCTTTCTTTTTTTTTTTTTAAAGATTTTATTTATTTATTTGACAGATCAGAAGTAGGCAGAGAGGCAGGTAGAGAGAGAGGAGGAAGCAGGCTCCCCACTGAGCAGAGAGCCTGATGCGGGGCTCCATCCCAGGACCCTGGGATCATGACCTGAGCCGAAGGCAGAGGCTTAACCCACTGAGCCACCCAGGTGCCCCAAGGGATGTTTCTTTAATACCAAGAGAATAAACATGGCACAATATCAGAATAAATGACAAACTTGTAAATGGAGTGAGTTCCCTGTTTTAATCAACCACTGCATTCTTCTCATGTTTTCTTATTTTGTAATATACTGGTAAAAACTTTGGCATGTTCTGGGAAAAATTTTCCACCAGTCCGGACTAGCGTTTAGGAACCACTACCTCACTAACCTATCTTGGAAGCATCATTGTTACTGTAATTAATAATATATAGTATGCAGAGAGGTAATTATTATAATTTTATCATTATTGGCTCAGTCTGCTAAAAAAAAAGATGAAGGGCAATACCATTCAAGCAAAGAAACACAAAACTTACTCTTAATTGGGGAGCAGTAGAGCAGATTGTGTAACTTTGATATTTGTGGAAAATTCTAAATTTAGTCATTCCAGAAGGCACACATTCATCCCATAAATTTTCTCTCCCTTAATTTCTGGCTACCACAGAGCATGTCTGTGAGCACACATAGCATATCTGGGATTCTAGATAGTTCTGCTCTGTAGGTGTACGCCAATCTGTAATGACCCATGTCTGCGCACACTGCCCTGTAGACTAGCCCGCCGTTAGCCAACCAGAACGCCTCAGAGACTTCTCTGGACATCTGAAAACACTGCCATGAAGGAGCCTCTGCCCAGGTATTTCCCTGTCTTCCTGGGAAATACGGCCAGTTGATTGCGGTCCTATCCTGAGGCAACAGAAATGAGGCAATCTGTTCTTTATCTAGTGAATCTTCCATAATGTTTTCCACTAGGAATTACTAAATCCTCTGGACCTTCATGAAATAATGGTTAAGGCCGCCCTCGTTTCTCTGTGTCATTTTTCACAATCTGAAAACATGTCAAGATAGGACAAGATGGCGGAGTTTGGATTTTTCTTTTAAGAATTGACAGGGAGGTGAGAATTACCTCCTGGGCAAACATTCTTTGATAGACTGTTGCATGTTGAATAAATGGCTTTTTTGTTGTCTCATTTTGAAATTGTGAGCAATAGAGCAGATTCTTTTTTGTTTTCATTCCTCTGTTTTTTAAAAAATTCACCCTTTTTGAATTTTTTTAGATTATGCTTTATTCACAGAGCCCTCCTAACTTATACATCGAAAGGAAATGGGTGGGTTGCTCTTAAATTCCCACTGTGGACATTCAGCTGACATTAAAAAAATTCCATTCATGCCTTGAGATTAATAGAAAAATCAGGGCTTTTGAAAATGATTTTATTTCCAAGAAGTTTTCCTGCCAAAATCTAAATATGATTTAGTGTAGATAACTCAGAGTTATGTGTAGAGGGAGTTAGGGTGAAGGGTTTATTGGACTCATGTTTTTGTAGATTGAAACCTTTGGTTTTGTGTATCGTTGAAATGGGTTGACAAATACTGTGGTCAGTAACCATCCTGTTCTCCCCCAGTGGTCTGGTACAGGTCACAATTCACATTTTTAGTTCCCATGTTGAGGTTATACACAGTTGAACCCTAAGAACATAAGCACTTTTTTTAAGACTAGTATTTTTTTTTTTTAACTTTGCTCACTTTTCAGTAACACTTTTGTTTCATTTCTTTATACTAACTCAGTGGAGTATATTCATACAGAAAGAAGAAAAGGACATAATCTTCTCTTTAGCAACATTTTTTCAGTTGATGGTTTCACTGAGATATGAGTCTCTACCATTCTTCTTAATTGGTGCTCAAAACCTGACTCATAGTTTAAGAATACTTTACATCGAGTTGGGGATTTGTTCAGTGGCCTGCTCTGAGACAGAAGAAGGCAATATGATTCTCTTCCTTGGAGAACTTGCTTATGTGGAACCAAAATTTATGGCCTTGAGGTTTTGCACTTTGGGTCCTGTAGAGCAATAATCCGTTTTCTATGTGGCAAGCCTATCTGAAGTCAGTGATCACATCCTACTGAATGAAGTCCACTCTTGAGGTAAAAAATTTTCAGATTCTTTAATATAATTTTGAGCACTGTCTCTATTCCTCACTGGAGTTGTCTGTCTTTTGAATTTACTCTCTTGTACAGCATGGCTCCCAGAATTAAGCACAACTCCTAGGAATTTCTGGTCAGAGTAGCACAGGGTAGGCTTCTGTCTCCCTCAGTCAGGGATGCTGTATCTGTGAAGGAGGCATGAACACCTTTTGGGGAGTGCTTAACTTACCAGTCACTTCAGCCAATGAAGCCACTAGACATTTTTGTTTTGCTGTAGGCCATATTTATCCTTTGCCAAGAATAATTTATTCTCTATCACTTGACTGACTTTGTAGCAAATGAAAATTTGCTACCTTCATCCCTTCATTGTCCAATAGGAATGTGGAAAATGACAGAACTGAGAATGGAGCCCTGTAAGATGCCTCAGGACCTCCCTCCATGGTGATTGGTTGGTTAGCACTGAGCCTTCCCTTGACTAATAATCCACTAAGCTGTAAAGCATTCAAGCCAATCCACCCATAGTGTTCATGAAATCACTTCCGTTGTTTGTGGGTTACCTCCCTAAGAGAAATGTGAACTTAACAGGTGTGATTGGGTTCCCTTGGAATACATTCTGTTTTGTAGTCATTACTCCTGAAATTCAGGTGTTCATCCTTTCTTAGCCATTTCCAGCGGTTGGGCAGCAACATTTCTTGCTTGCTTTCTTATCCTGTGTCAGCAGGGGCTTGGGTTCATTTACAGACACTTAATGGTGATTCTGTTATATTAGACTTCAGTTCTTTTTTGGTGTTTTCCATTCTCTGTCTTTTAGCTCCAAGATCACTCTTGTTATTAGAAAGTGGAAGAGTTCTCACCTCTCAGCCTTTTACCCACATGTCACCATTACCTCAAGCGAATACATAGATTTTTAAAGTAATTTCCTTCTTTCTTTCTTTTTTTTTTTTTAACTAGCTAAAATCCCTTCCTAAACACAGAGACATTCAGTACTATTCTTTCCACATTTTCAAAACAGGGATTTGCAAATTTATTATCTGTCCCTGCTAAAAGTCTTTCTTCCATCTTTCATGTATTCATTGTTAAAGCTGACTGTTTTGGGAGCTCCTTGGACTGGACTCTTCATAGCTACACATTTCTTTTTGTCCTAATTTTAGCTTCTGGAGACTCAGGCTGGGATAATGACAGTGTTATCTCAGAAATGTTTGAAGTCTTTCTTCCTAACTTCCTTCTAGACCCACCCATTCCATGCTCTCCCAGGTTCTAGGATCACATCTGCACCCCCTTGTTCTCAGGTTCCCATCATTGTCACATTGCTCACGAATCTCTTGGTCCACAGTTGGTCCACAGAAGTGGTGTTCCTGCTTGTTTCCTAACATTTGAGGCCTGGGGGTCAGGCTTAGGGTATAGAAGTGTGCTCCTGTCAAAACACAAGGAATGAGGATATCGTAGAATTCCCTTTGCTTTCCAGGTCATTGAGGTTCTACTTTTTATATTTCCACCTTGCTTTTTGAATGGTATAATTTGGTAGGGCCCAGGGAACACTAAACAAGGAACCAAATGACTATTTTCTTGACATAGAGCAGCCATAAACTTGCTATGTGACACAGGACAAAAGCTTGGCCTCAAGGGACCTCTTCTCCCTCCACCCCCCACCCCTCATAGGATAAAGGAGTTTGGTAAGATTACTTCAACTCACTAATCCTATAAACTTTAAAAATGAAGCCTGAAGATGATCTCTTGGTTCTGGACCTAATAAGGATCCAGGACGACATCAGTTCCAGTGACGGCCCATGTTGAGCAGCCTTATTACTGGAGTTTCGGGGTTCTAAAATTCTGTACATCTTACTTCTGTTATTCTCAGTAGGGAAAAATTTTAATCAAGGAGAGTAGTGCAAAGAAGAGCTAGCATTGATGGAATAATTTCCACAAAACAAGATAGTATTAGGGCATGTTCATATTCCCTTCTCAGAAATTTTTGACATCAGGCACGTTTCAAATTTAGAAATAATATGATCATTGGGGAGCTTCAAAACCAAATATTTCTGAAGCAGCACAGACATTCACACAAGGTGAGATAAGACTAATAACATTGATATTTTGGAGGCAAAATGTGAATGTCCATATAAAGTGAGATAAAGACTATTATATCATTATTTAAGATCAGGTTATCACCCACATTTATAAAAGAAATTGTGGCATTGGTAGTAGAGATCAAAACTGGTCTTATTTACTGGTTTTTGTTTTTGCCAGAACAGAAGATGGGAAATTTGATAGGATATGTATCCAATTGATTTTATGAGATTCAACCAAAGCCTTCAAATGAAGTACATATGGATGACACCCACTGAATTGCATTGACTACATTTGTGCTTCTATTATATGCTAAACAAATCCTTTCATTCAGTACTTATTTACTGAAGTTATGCTGGGTGCCAATTCCTGAACTGGGTAAATAGGGATATAAGAACGAATATGTTAGGGGCACCTGGGTGGCTCAGTCAGTTAAACACCAACTATTGATTTCAGCTCAGATCATGAGATCATGATCTCAGAGATCGAGCTCTGCAATGGGTTCTGTGCTCAGTGTGGAGACTGCTTAAAGATTCTTTCTCTCCCATTCCCTTTGTCCCTCTGCATGCATGCGTGTGCGCGTGCGCTCTCTCTCTCTCTCTCAAAAAAAAGAAGGGATATGTTATTTATTTATAACTGTTATTATTGAACCCACAAGTCAAGAAAGGAAAAGAGGCATTATGCAAACATTTGAAAATTATCAGGAAGACTTAGTCTAGTCTTATGGTTCAAAGAATTCCCTTCAAACAGGTATTTAGACTAAAACCTGAAAGATGACGTGGCACAGCCAAATGAAGAGGGTGGGGGAGAAACAGTGTTCCAGGAAGTGGCCATATGTGATGGCACAGGTGGGAGAAACCCATTCAGTGAGCCCCCAAAATCTAGTAAGTTTGGAGCAAAGAGGAAGATGAAGAGTGTCTAGAGAGGTGAGTTAGGGATCAAATTGTAGAGGACCATGTAAGCCAGAGTAAAGAGTTTAGCCATCAGTTACTATGTCAAGTCTTGTCTGTAAACAACATGTTCTTTAAGCCATGACCATATTCTATTCTTTGTATTCTAGAGCTCATTAAAATGTTTGGCATGTGGTTAAATATACATTTATTAAAGGAAGTGGTGGGGGACAGGAATGAATTTAAGAATGAATTACTAAATATAAGCATGAGAGAAAATGAGTATGAGACAAGGTGTTAACCATTTTTAAGAATGGGGAGGTGGTTTCTCAGCTAAGGGTTCAGAATCTGGGTTTTTAAATAAAACTAGAACATATTCTATGACTTCAGGCAAATAGTTTTGCCTCCAAAATGTGATAGTTCATCTATCATCTCTAGCTCTGAAATTCAATAAATCTATAAAAGGAACTTCGAAATGAGTGTGGGGCAGATTTCTATCATTCAGAACACAATTGGCTGCAAATTGCAGTGCTATTCTGGTGGATACCACATCATGAGGAGAGAATCATGGGAAGTGTCTGTTTTCAGGAAGGTATATGGCCACATACATCATCTAAACTTTTTGAATCATCTTTGATTGAATATTCATCCTGCTCCTAACAATATAGTTGGAAGAGCTGTTTTTCCTCAAATTTATATTCAGTAACGCCCTCGACATTTCTCAAATTGCTAGTGTCAGTTAGGACAAGAACAAAACAAGAATGTTAAAAATACATCATGTGTCTATGCCATGGCCGCAAAAACTGAATACCAACTTGCCATCGAGGGCTTTCTTTTCCGGGAACATAATTTGCATGTGGGGCTTCATTTAAATACTTTGAAAATGTGTCCAAGGAAATAGAGCAGTTGGAAGGATTATCAGAAACTGGTTGTGTTTCATTCTAAATCACACTTGTTTCCAAGACACTCTTGGTAGAACTAGAAGAGGATCAAGAGAGGGTGTTTGGAGCCCACTTTCAGTCCTCATTTTTCTTATTGTCTAGTTTGGTTTATGGCGACTTGACCTATTTTCCTATTTTGTTCCTCTAGTATGTACAGATTAAATGTCTATTATTTGGCTTAGAACTTTGAAGAACTTTTGTGGCTGTCTATATGTAGGACATTTTAGTATTTAGTAGACATCATAGCTTGGCTTTTTAGAAAACAAGCTTGGGAGCTTATAGAACCAGTGGGCTTGATCATATTTTCTTTGAACTGGGTATCTACATGGGAGATGCAAGAGTAGAAGCCAGATAGGTATCATATAGGGGTAGACAAATCTCAGTATTTTGGTTTTTATAATAGAATTGAAATAGTGAGCTGCTGAGGTGAGATGTAGAAGTTGTAAGGTCTTAACTCAAGTGGCATGACCTTGGGGAGTTCACTCAATCTCTCTGGGCCTCATTGTCCTGTCCTGTATGATGAATGAGATCATATGAAACCCAGGGTGTCTCAGTTGCAAAATTCTAACATCTTCTACAATCTCAGGAAGACAAGTTGCTTTATGTAAAAAAAGTTTGAAAATTGCACATTTTGGGTCTGAACTAAAATATCATAGAGATTCAAGCCTATTCTAATAAAAAATTTACATATTTTATTTAAGTAAAGACTGTCGATTTCTGGCAAAAGAAGTCCAGCAGCTTCTAAATCATGAATTGTCTTACTTCTCACTTTGGGAGAAGCTTCGTTGACTTGCCCCAGTGAGTGCGCTTTAAATCTCAGAACCCAAATGTGAAGAATCACTCTAATTACAAAGATATTTGACTGTTTTCTTTCACACACATATTATATTTACATATTAGGATTTGGTTCATTATTTGAAACATTTTTACTACTAAGAGCTTACTATGGATTAAGGAATAATGCTTTCCAGGTACTAGCATGCAGAACAATGCTTTTAGTTTATAAGAAGTGAAACAGTGGGGTAACTGGGAGGCATTAAGGAGGCATTAAGGAGGGCACGTGATGTGATGAGCACTGGGTGTTATACGTAACTGATGAATCATTGAACACTACATCTGAAACTAATGATGTACTACATGCTGGTTAATTGAAATGAAAAAAAGAAAAAAGAAATGAAACAGAGAAATTGTTACAATCTGGGGTTTCTAGGAAATTTCCTCTAAGAAGTCAGCCTTAGTGAGAGTAAACTGCTGTCTGTGTTAACACTTCACCTAAAACATATTGTCCAAGTCTGCTGGACTCAACTCAAGAATAGAGGTTTTAACTTATCATGAAATGATTATAACGATGAATTATCTTTCTGATCTTGTTTGTCTGCTTGTTTCCACCCTATAACTACCTTTAAAGTAGCATGGCATTCTTAGCACTGTACTACTTACAATAGATATCTACATTCTTCTTCTATAAAATGAGAGGAAGATGGGACTCAGCCTACAAAAAGAAGAGACTGTAAGAACAATATCTCAAAAGTATTCTCAGTTCTCACAGGAAGGCAATTCATGAGTATAATTTGTTTTTTTATTTTAAAATTTAGTCCTGCTGATGACGAAAAAAATTTAATGTGGCTGACCATAAAATATGTAAGTGCCATGAAACAGAAAATCATTAATGCCAGAATAAGAAGACCTGATCAAAAAGGGAGAGAAGAGCAGGAGGTTTTTGTTTGCTTTTTGTCTGTTTATTTTTTAAAGAACTGAAAATCAAACACTGAATCATTACCCCAAGGAATTTTTACGTCCTGACAAAATTGGCTTCATGGTGGGAGAGGGCCGTTCAGTGGAATCGTTCAGTGGGATGTGCAAGGCCCTTACTTGGAGGTTGCTGAACCTGGCAAGTAATGATGATCAGCAGTTACCCTCTGACAGCTATTTTGTGGTTTAAGGAAGACGGCTTGTGGTCACAGTCCAACCCCTGCTGGACAGGTATCCACATCATAAGAAACCACCACTAAATTTGGCACTAAGGCCAACTATTATTGGCAGCGGAGAGAGAAGGCCTGAATCAGCATTCAGCCTGAGAAACCCTGACCATCGAACCTGGTCAACCCAGGCCAGGCTTGAGAGAGGTTGCTCTGCAGAGGACACGGGAGCATGGAAGGGATCATGGCCTGAGAGCATTTGACAGTCTATGGACACAGTTATCATTCCGACTTCCAGGCTTTTCCATCTGGCACATTTTTATGCCCTTAATTTGTGAAGAAAGGGAAATCCCCCCCTCCTTATATTGGGTATGATCTTTTATCAGCCAATGGAAAAATATAAACCCATGGTCCAGGCACTCTCTTTACTGGGTAACAGTGTATCTAAGCCCTCCAAGTTGTTTTAAACACAGTCACTGTGCTGAGAAAGCTTACATTTTCACAGAATGGTAAAGTGATGATGAGGAAAAGCGAAGAAATGCATGCCCGAAGGTCATTCAGCAGCGAAAGCTGGCCTTTCAGTGAGCTGGCAGCGTCCTGGGCCATTCACCACTGCCTACCTCCGGGGCAACAGAGGACCCGTGGTGGTTCTATCCAGATAGTGCAGTTCTTCAGGCCTTATTTTCCTGAAACTTGATGTTCTCATAGGCCCCCTTATCTACTGCAAAGAAATATAAACGGCTTATTCTTCCAGTAGGCGCTCACTTTGTTTCCTTCACTTTTCCATATCTGGTTATTTTTATTCAACACACAGTAAAATACATCCCTAAATGGAGAGAGCATACTAATGGATCAAAGGTGTTCCAAGGGCATTGCCACCAATATGTCAACAGTAGAATTTACCTGGCCCATGGGGCCCAACAGTCATTAAACAGGGTAGCAGTCTGGGGCGCCAATGAGCTCCGCAATATTATGGCTAACGTTGACCCCAGTAGGGTGGGTGCACCTCTTGCTGGTCAATAAATGAGGTAAATTTAATGGCAGCCTTTGAGGTGAACCAATGTTTTATTCCTTGGCCAAGGCTGGAAATTGTGGCTGGCCGTCAGGAGTTGAGGGTGATATTTAGGAGCGTGGAGAGGCAGGCAAAATGCTCGTAAAGAGCTTGGAAAATGCTTATAAACGTGGTTGAGAAGAGACAAGGCATTGGAAACAAAAGCAGATTTTCCAAACCAAATCTCTGAGATGCAATTTATTTTTTTATTTTTTATTTTTTATTTTTTTTTCTGCAGACAAGCTCTGGTTGAACTGTGTGGTACAACTGCTAGCAGCCTTTTGCCAGAAGGAGTCAAGTAAACATGGCAAAGAAATGTTTTTTGCCTTTAGGGAATATTGACTTTTCTCTTTCCTGTGACTGTTCCCCCCCTCCCCCACCTTACCTTACCTAGAAACTGTTATAGTTGCTATAATCATATCAAACTAAATACACGGAGATGAATTAGCCTTGAAAGTACTTAGCATTAACACATGGTAGAGTCAATGTAGTCAACATAATTTAGAATAATTAAACTTTTGTGAGATTTCCCATTTTCCTTTACCCTGTGTTTGCTTAATTTCTTTGGGTAGTCATAACTTTTGGCACTTCAATTTAAAATGTTGTACTTGCTTTTTACAGTAAATCAAAGACAATTTTTTTACTAAGTTTCAAAGTGAAAGGAACAGAATATAATTGTGAGCAAAAAGAGGGGGGCTGATGTGATCAGGGAAATACAATGGAATTGCTAGCTTAAATGGAGATTATCATGATTGAAGATCAATCATGATAGAATCAATCAATTAGATCAAATAGAATTTGATTTCTAAAGACTCACAGTTCTTAGAATCTATTTAGCAGTCATTCAAGAGCAAAAAAAATCATCTTTATTTTTTCACATTAACTGACTTTTGACTTTCAGAGTTTTCTCTGTGCATGATTTTTAAATTGGAGGAAAGGCCCAGTAAACTTTCAGTACTTTCTTATTATCTCATTGTATATTTAGGAAATATCAGGATATACATTAATCTAATATTTCTGGTAATTTAAATTGGTCATGTGCTAAGCAAACACTTCCACTCAATACCTGGATACTTCCTATACGATCAGTCTTATTTCATCACAATAATGAACGTAGAGGTCTTGAAGTGGGCTGAGCCCTTATATAGTGTTTATGTCAATAAAGTACCTGATTAATGCGGCTTTTTTTTTTAATCAGCATGCTCAGCTAAGCCTCTAAAAAACAGTGGGCTAAAAACTGTAACATCACAACAAGGAGTGTTGGTTTGCTTTTTTCCCTGGTGAAGAGCAGTCGGGGCCCTACAGTTGGGTTCCTACAGAAAGTCTTATTTTCAAGGGCCACATGGTGAAGGCTCATGTAACAGCCATAGACACCACCAGGGGGTGCCAAAGGACAGCACCTGTTTGCATAATAGCCTGAAGGGCACTGCAAAAAGAGTGGAAGAAAATCACCGCCAAGTGAGAAAACTTGGTGGTTGGATCCACCTTGGGCTATGGTGGAGTAACTTCTTATGATGGGTTTGTGCAAATGGTCATTTCAATCACTAGAAATGGACAGGGCCATTGCAATCATCAGGTAAACCTCCTTACTTTATGACTGAGTCTACCGAGATCTATAGAGAGCAAAGGACTTGTCCAAAGCCCAGACTGTGGGCTTGTGGCAGAACAGGGCCTAGAGCGGAGGTCTCCAGATTTTTCCTTTACAGCTTCTTCTGCTCCACCGTGCTATCTCCTCATAGTGAGAATACCGCAAGGGCAGTTCACACATTGCATTTGACCTGGCCCCATTGTCCTTTTCAACACGGGTGAATGGAAAATCATTTCCTCCCCGAGACCTCCAGGTTCTAATGAATAGATACTGAGAATTTTCCCTCTGTACCCCTTCCTCAGAGAGTCTTATGGAAGAGATCAGGATTCACTTGGAGGACTTCGCGTTCTATTTAGGGAAACCACATTCCTATTGGAATGTATTCTAATTCTTTCCTCACTTTTTATCTCTACTTTTCCAGCAAGCACCAGCTGCAGGATCTTTCTTATTTCTATAGTCAGGACCCTGTTGGCCTCTTGTCAAAACTAACAAAATCTTTCATGCCAAAAAATACATTAGGAGCTTATATCTTAAAATATATTAAAATGTCTGTGTGTTATAATGCATGCTAAAAACCCATTTTCAACCGATCTAGATCCGAAGGTTTTTACATAGGTAAAAACCCATGTTCTTGCTTTGTAAGAGTCCCTCTGCTTTCTTCATCAACAGCTGAGGTCAGGTCTATGTTGTGGGTGTAGGAGAAGCCCACTGCACCACATAAATTAGAATTAGAATCATAACTGAAACCTTTTAGAGCACCTATCGATTTTAGTATGTCCGGTCCGTAGAGGCGACTTCAGTGTCTACTTCCTCCTGATTTGACAGCTGCCTTGCTATGGCCAGAGCTTGGACTAATGAAGTTACAGCTGTCAGGGTTAATCAACAGATCCAAATACGAGCAAGGAATTGGGTAGCTGGTTTCAGTTAATTTGTGCAAATGTACAGATTGGGTGGGCAATATTTACACTGGTGACTCAAAACAAACTTTCAGGAATTGAGCCAAGTATGATCTCACCAGTTCTCAGCTCTACCCTGGGGAGATAAGACACAAATTACAGAAACAGGAGATGGAATACAAAAGAGTTCATAGCTCCAAACTCCCCCACGAAAAGCCCATTTACATCCAGCGTGTTTTCCTCTTACGCGAGTATCTGATTCAATTTCCAATACTGGTCATCCCTGAAAAAGTTCTCGAACCATCCCAATGATTCAGCTGGGGATCTGTGCGTCTTTTACCCTTGCCCTGGGACTTTATGTAAGATCTGCCCCTCCCCCGGTCCTGCGCTGGTGAGAGCATCCAAAGGGAGCGCCACAATTGCTGCACACCCATTTTGTTATGAAAACATGAAAACATCATTCTATTAATATAAATACAGATTGCATCTGCCAGGGCTAACTAGAACAGGTGCAAAGTCTTTACATGCTTGCTGGGACTGAGAAATGAAAAGAGTGGACAAACAGTTTTCTGTGGTGGCACTGCTGGTGTCAATGTAACATTCATCTCTGTTGCATTCCTTGATGTTCATGGAAGGTAGCCCGGGGAAACTCAACACCACTGGCTTGCAAGGGAGAGAGGCAGGAAGGAGGAAGAGCAAGACAGCGACGACATGGTCTCTAGGATTCTGTTTATGCAAATAACTCTCCTCTTGATCTGGGGCTTGCATGGGTTATGTATAAAGTGCATTCTGTCGGATCTCCTGCTGCGAGTTACGGGGTGCTGCCAACATAAATATTCCACTGGTTCTGAATTTAGAAAACAGCTTACAGTCTTCTGATGTGTCTGTTCTTCCTCTTTTTTTTTTTTTTAATCTTATCCATGTGACTGCCACTGCGTTGCCCGTGGTTTCAAATTCACTTTGTAGTTTTCCAGGCAAGAGAAAGTCATTGCCTGAAAGGCACATCTGGGTTCCCGTCCCTATCAAGAGAGTTATCTCAAGATTTTACTTTGTTTCATAGAGCGGGAGCGGGAAACACGGGTGCGCATTTTGCTGCAGTCTTAATAAATAAACAAGAAGGGCGCCTGGGTGGCTCAGTGGGTTAAAGCATCTGCCTTTGGCTCGGGTCATGATCCCAGGGTCCTGGGATTGAGCCCCGCATCGGGCTCTCTGCTCAGCAGGGAGCCTGCTTCCCCCCCTCTCTCTTTGCCTACCTCTCTGCCTACTTGTGATCTCTGTCTGTCAAATAAAAATAAATAAATAAATAAATAAATAAACAAGAAATACTCTGTGGGATCATTGTGGATCTTAAGTGGGGGACTTTATACTTTGGGGGAGCCCATGCTCAGAAGTGAGTTCCTATGGATGGGAGTGTGTCACACGCACACGCACACGCATACTTCTACATGCATACATCTTTGGTAGTTTGGGATGGATTGTTGTCATCCCAGTCTCTCCCATAGTGGTAGGTAGAATTCTAAAATGACTCCCAGGATTCCTGTGTCCTGTGGCACACATCCCGGTGAATCTGTCCCTGGGTATGAGTAAGACCTGTGGATATGATGGGATATCGTCCCTGAGATTACCTTGTGTTATGTATGGCAGAGGGGGAGGCATTTTGAAGATGTCATTAAGGTCCCTAATCAGTTGACCTTGAGTGAACTAAAAGAGAGATTATCCTGAGTGGTCTGAGCTAATTAAGCAAGCCCTTTGGAAGAAAACCTAAAGCCTTCCCTGAGGCCAGAGAGATTCTCTGTGAAAGAAGATTCTCTGTCAGAGAGATTATCTTTGAAATCAGCTGCTATGCTGTGAGAGGGCCCCTGAGAATGCTGCATGGCAAGAATGCCAGGGCCCCCCTGGGGCTGAGACACACAGACCTCCAGCTGACAGCCAGAAAGAAAGCCTGGACTCTGTCCTATAGCAGCAAGGCACTGAATTGAGTCACAGCCATGGGAGTTCAGAAGAGAACCTCGAGCCCTCGGTGGGCTCACAGCCCTGTTTGACACCTTAACTTCAGTCTGTTGAGACCTTGATCAGGGAACCCAGTTAGGCTGTGAAATGATAAAGGAGTGTCACTTCATGCTACTAAGTTTATGGTCATTTGTTACGAAGTTTGTGGTCCCTTGTTACACAGCCATAGAAAATGAATACACCTATATTCCATACAATTGGTATCTAGATTTTGAACATCAATAGAACTGGCATTGCTAAGAAAGAGAAAAGTGTACCCACATTATGGATGCCACAAATTACCTGTTAGAAGGAACTTCAGATTATAAATGGTGGCAGTGGTTGTTACATTCTTCTTGTCAAACATCTCATTTTCTTCTCTGCCTTAGGGTTAGTAGCCACTCTTTCATTTCTCAAAAAGGATTGGAGTTTGTTTGAATTCTGATTTAAGGCTTCAAAGCACAGCATCGTAATCAAGATGCGTCATATTTTTGTTATAAGATTTATTAATTATTCACGAGGTTCCTAGCTTTTTCTCTGGACTACCTTCTTTGTTACCAGCCTAACATTTTGGCTTTATAATGAGCAACCCAGAAGGAAAGGGAAAGGAGACGACGATAGCTGGTACAAATGCCAGGGTTGGGGCTTTTGTTTTGGGGAATTTGTCAGGCAGGGACTATCCTGAAAGTAGGGATCCCATATCCTTGGTCTGAGTGTTGTTGTCTAGCCTCTAGGTGGTATTAAGAAATCTTTCAAAATAAACTACATTAAACATAGACATAGATGTGAGGCAAAAGTGGGATTTTATTTTATTTTTTTTTAAGATTTTGAAAATTTATTTATTTAGCAGAGCGAGAGAGAGAACACAAGCAAGGGGAATGGGAGAGGGGGAAGCAGGCTTCCCATTGAGCAGAGAGCCTGGGGCTCAATCCTAGGACCCTGAGATCATGACTTGAGCTGAAGGCAGACACTTAACCACTGAGCCACCCAGGTGCCCCAAAAGTGGGATTTTAAAGAGATATTCTTTGCTCTATAGATCCCCTCAATGTTATTAAAAATTGAAATAAATGACTGAGGGGTTTTGTTTTTGTTTTGTTTTTAGAAATAACTTTTGTAAGCTGGACTCTGTTCTTTGAATTATGTAACCCTCAAACTCTGGACCACAGGCGAGCAAAGACTTGTAAACATAAACTGGGCACAAAATCTTGGGTGTTTATGATGGTCCTGGCACTGAGTCCTTAAAGCCACTGTGATGTCTGAGATGAAGTTTCTGCCATAGTGTTTCCCGTGTCATGGGAGGTCTCAATAGGAGGTCTATTTTCACCTGTTGTGGATAAAGTCAGCAGGAGAAGGGCCAACTCAGACACACCCATGAGCATCTGTGGAGGCTTCTCCAGCCATGCGGTGGACAGGATGCTCATGCACGCCCAACCTGTACTCCTGAGCAGAAGTGAAATGATGTTTTCAGCCTTGATTTCATCTGACAAATTATAAGCTCAGTTTAATTGCTAAGGAAAGAGGATAAGACATTATTTTTATTGGAGGTTATTATTATATTATTATTATTATTTTTAATGGAGCACCAACACACAAAGCCTGGGTAGTGACATGTGAAAAGGAAAAGCTGTTTGTTCTTTTTAGAATAAGCATTAGCAAACTACAGTCTGTGTGGCAAACCCAGCTGGTCCCTTGTTTTTGTAAATAGAGTTTTATTGCAACACTACCATGTTCATTTGGTAACATGGTGCTTACGGATCTCTTCACGCTACAACGGGAGAGGTGAGTAGTTGAAACGGAGACTGTCTGACAATGAATGGTTAAAGTATTTCTACCCGCTCCTCTGTTTGCTAACCCCTATTTTATAAAACCTTCCCTTATATATTGTTATCATGGAAAGTATCTCTGCAGCAACAAAGTTTGGTCATTTGGAAAGATTTAGGGGAAGAACACATTTAAATGGATCCATTTGGTAATTGTCCAGCTCTAAAAACAATAATTAACAGTAACTGTGCTTTTATCCAACTAAGTGTTATGCAAGCATTACCCTATTTCATCTCATAATAACTTTATCAGGTACTATTATTCCTATTTAACATTAAAAAAACCCTGAAGCTGTGTTGGGACAAGGAACTGGCAAAAAACTGCTCCCTCTTGCATCTGGAATTCAAACTCATGTCTATCTGAATCCGGAGTCCAGGATCTAAATATCACACTCTGATAATGTACTGACATGGTAAATACTGGTACCCTCTACACAAGGCAACCCCCCTCCCCAAAGAAGAAAAACTTACTATTTTGGGGACAAATGCATATTTTGGGACTGAAAACATATAGTATAAAAACTAGTGTTGAATAAAAAGAACAGATTTAGTTCACTCACTAAAGATGAACTTACTAATATAATAATCCTGTACTATGTTTTGCCTGAAACTTTTTATTTCTTATTTCTTGTCTTTGAGGAACAAGAACCGTCATTGATCCAACAAATATTTAGTGAGTATTGACTTTGGCAAGGTGCCCCACAGCCACGGAAGACCACCCTTTCCTCTTGAAAGGAGGGATGTTAATTCACATAAACTTTCCTTTTCACCCTCAGGACAAGCGGAAGATGACGGTTGCCAAACTGACCCATTTCTTAGGTAAGAGCTCCCAGATACAAAGAGGTAGATTTCCGAGGTTAATTTAGTAAGATGCACATGGTGAGGAACCTGCGGCCTAACTTAGGATGTCAGTGAGAAGCCCTCGGTAAATGCTAGTAAATGAGATTTCACAGGATTGGTTTGCCTGTGAATAAAACAAGGCTTTTATTTACTAAGTTTTGGAAAAAGTCTCTGAAGGCCATGAAAACTGGGGATTAGGGAACATCAATTATAAATCTTTTTTTTTTTTTTCCATTACAAGTTTGCAATCGTTTCCTGAAAATGTGTTCAGAGCAGTCATTCTCCATTGTGGGGGATTTTGCCTCTCAGGGAATATTTGAACCCATCCGCAGCCATTGTCCCAACGCTGGGGGATGGCTCTATGGACATCTAGTAGGTAGAGGTCAAGGATACTGCTCAGCATCCTACAATGTGCACAGGACAGCCCAGGCTGAAGAATCATCTGACCCCAAATGGTGATAGCGCAGATGTTGTGAAACTCTGGCTGAGAGCTTTTACTAGTGTCGGAGGGTGGTGAAGCACTTAGGCAGTGTAGTTAGTAGGTGGGAGGAGAGACCAAGTCTAATTTGCTCAAGAAGAAGCTTGTGTCATAGCGGAATCTTGCTAGCCTCTACTTCTGCAGAATCTTGTTAGCCTCTACTTCTACAGCTTATTTGTGGGCATAGGATGCTTTTTCAGGTCCAGTTATTACTTTTTAATACCCTGGAATGTATCATTCGTAAAGATAGCAGCTTCCCAGGGCTGCCATAATGACGTCTTAAAGATGGAGCGGCACAGAAATGTATTGTCTCACGGTTCTGGAAGCTGGAAGTCCAAGACCCTGGTGGCAGCAGGCTTGGTTCTTGCTAAGGGCTGTGAGTGAGAAGCTGCTCCATGCCTCTCTCCTAGCTTCTGGTGTTCTGCTGGCAATCTTTGGCCTCTGCCGTATCATGCCAACTTTGTCTTCCTTCTCTGTGTGTGTCCAGTTTCTCCTTTTTATAAGGCACCAGCCATGCTGGGTTCGAGCCCATCCTAATGACCTCATTTTCATACGATTACTTCTGTAATATCTCTACCTCCAAATAAAGTCACATTCCAAGGCACTGGGGGTTAGGATTCTGACATATCTTTTTGGGGAAGGAGGAGAGGACATAATTCCACCCGTCCAGCACCTCATGCCAATACTATTTTAGAAACAGCCAACTCAGTAGTTACACATTTACACAATTTACTCGGTGCCCGCGTCTCTTTTGAGACTCTGCAAAGCAGGTATTCTGGCGATGCTCCATGGGAAAAATGTAAATGAACTTTCCTTTGATGAAATTAATATGAAAAGGATTTGGCTTTCAGTTCACTCTCGGCAATTTTCTCTGCTGCAGTAAGTCATCTTAAAAACGCCTTGCAAGCCCTCAATAATGCAGAGTACCTAAGCCAAAGGGAAGATAAGTTTGCTTGCAGAAAGCCACATTTGTCCTGATGTGGAACATGAGCAACTTAATTTGTGCTGAAAGGGAGACTGAACTGGGCGGACTTGCTTCCATGACCGCCAGTTCGCTTTTCTAAATGGTCTCCCTGCAGCTTGTGGTCACCTTTGGTGGTCGGGCGGCCGTTTAAACAAAAGGCCCCAATGTGCTCGCTGCAATCCTGCCACCCTAAAGTGACCAGCCAAAATTACCTGTGACCTTTCCCAGGAGTCTGAGCAGAAAACCCTTCCCGAAAGAGGGAGCGATAAAGAAATCTGGACTTCATTCTTTCATGGGTTTGCTCATAGGAATGTTTATTGGCGAGACACTAAGAATAAACCCAGTTATTGAAGAGGGAGCTGGGAAGTTGACAAGCATGGCTAAACCCAGCAGAGAAATTCGATGAGGAAATTAGATGCTGTGTAGATGGTGTATAGTGATTAGTCTTCTGAAAGCCAGGATTATTATATAAGTGGGGGGAGGGCAGCTTATTGTGTCCGACAGATTCCATTTATACAGGTATTCTTCCAGTTAATTAGACCCATAATGCTGCACTTGTTTATGAATTGCTAGCACACTCTTTTCCGTGGGGTCTTTTAATGAGATGAAACACCAAAACAGCAGCATTTTCCCTTCCAAACTGGGTCTTGGCAAAAGGAAATAAGATTAAAAAAAAAAAAAAAGGATAGCTAAAACCTATTCCTGTAACAGGTTTTTTCAGACTTTATATATTCATGACTATGTAGATTTGTGTGCACCTAGAGCAACGAAGAAGACTGGCTGTATGAGTAGAGCCCTACAGTCACATAAAGGAGAGGAAAAGAGATGCGTAAAAACACTCTCAAAATGTCAAAATGAGCGTTGACATGTCTTAATGACTTGTATCCTGGCCGTCCCAAACAGCTCCTCTTCACAACCTCCAATTCTCAAATAATTGTTCATTCTGAAAGGCTTTTCTAAGATTGCTTTCATTCAATTGATCAAAGGAGAATAACACGTAGTGGGCTTACCTAGCACAGCACCTGGCATAGAGTAAGTGCTCAAGAAAGTGGATGATTTCCTGCCTCGTTTTAATTCCCGTTCGTCCCCCCTCCATACCCCCGGCTACTTCTCCCATAGTCACCCACTGAAGGCGAAGATGCCATGTGTTGGGGAAAAATGGAACCAAAGCACGAATCTTGGCTGTGCATGTGGTATGACCCTCCGTGAGCACTTCGCTCAGTGGGCTCAGCGTGGTTGCCTGTCTCCAGAGCGGCTGCAGATGAAATGGCTTGTTCAAACTGCGGCAAACATTTTCTATGTGGATTCCTTTGGCAGCCATCATGACCCTTTGGTGGGGAGAAACTCAATCTTAGCAAGACAAAATCTCAAGCGAATTCAAACGTGGTCCATGTTTCTGATGGCACCAACCAGATTTCTGCCTGAAGTTACCAGAAGAAGTGACATGCCCAACACCCAGCACAAAACTAGCCAAACTACATCTTGGGAAATCTCTGACAACCACGTCAGCCTTGAGTTGTTTTTTGTTTTTTGTGGTTTTTTTTGTTTTGTTTTTTGGTTTTTTGTTTGTTTGTTTAAATCATGCACGTCATCTGGACTTGTAGTCATTGCTTTAAGTGAAGTCTTTGCTTTTGCAGGTTGTTCATTGTTTAAACAATACATCCACCAGGTCACTCAAAAGAGAAGGGGTATAGATTAGTAATGCATTAGTTTCTACAGCTTAATTAGCTAACAAGGACAATTCATAACAAATAAATTCTTGTCATAGACAAGACATTCAGTGGAGACTTCTTCAAGTTCCTCTGGGTTGGAATTGCACACTCTGGCATGGATACCTTCACTGGGTGATAGACGTCATCAACATTATAAGTGGATGAATTCATTTTCCTCCTCTATGTACAACCCCATATTGTGCACATAGATACATTGATGCATGGAGAAATGGAGTATAATCAAAAACCCCAATAAATTATTCGCTACTGGTAATGTGTTATTTAAACAAAGTTAGCTTTTGAAAAGGTAGACTATCCCTGATGGACACTCCACACATTTTATAAATTCAGGCACTTGCAAGAATAATAGTACTTAAATCGCACACATTGCGAGGAACTTCACAATTCTGTAGGTATCTCTACTCACTTATTCCGTACAACAGTTAAATGGGCAAGAAGTATTTTAAGTCCCATTTTAGGGATTAGAAAACCAAAGCCTAGAGAGCAAAAGTAATTTTCCCAAGATCACACAGCTGGTGAATGAGCTCATATTCAAATCCAGGCAGTTTGGCTCCAAATCTGGAGCTCTTAAACACCATATCACCTCTTAATGGAAAAAAGAGAGAGAGAGAGAGAGAGAGAGAGCTCACGGTGGAAGGAAGTTCTCAAAAAAGGAAACCATTTCAAGTCAATTGTGTAAGCTTTCACTTTAAACAACTAGAAAAAGAGGAGTATAAGAACCCTAAGAAGAAGAAAATAATTAAAAGATCAGAAAGCAATGAAATTGGAAACAGAAAACAGTAAAGAGAACCAGTAGACTAGCTTAGACACAAAACTGGACAAAAGAGAGTCGGGGTCTGTTTTTTGCCTTGCATTACAATAATCAATAGTAGTTTTTGATTCATAAGTTAGAATATTTATTTTTAGGGTCTTAGTATAAACTAGCCCTTATACTGAATCATCATATCTCGTTACTGTATTCATAAACTACCTAGTAGTTTATATTATAAGGCCGAGAGTGTTTCTTTTATAGCCCATCAATTTCACACTTAAATAAAAAGCATGTGCTTTGAATATGTATTAATGTTTTGTGCACACCCATTCTTATTTCACAGCAGTTTCACGTATTGTGGAATTAATTGTTTCAGGCATAAGAATCATCAGCTTTTTCTGAGGTGAACATCTTGCCTCACAAAAGATATGGAAGGAGAACAGTGCCATGGAATTAGTTACGAATGCTTGCTCTGTTTTTCTTGCAAACTCTGCCAAACCAAAAGTGTTTCAGGGGTTTATTTTACCTTTCAATGGAAGGACCAATTCCTTGGGGGGAAATTGTATTTTGCACATTACAGTTAAAAATTATGTTTATTTTATTTTATTTTTGCAGCGGAGATATTGTGACAAAACCATTTTCTCTTTGCAGCCTCTATTTGCCAAGATAGCCTTGAAAAGTTTGCTCATTTTCCTTTCTGAGGACTCTGTAATTTCAAGTATGCTTTTCCTCTCTATTTTTTTTGCCAGCTGTGCAAATTTTTATAAAACAGCTTCAATATGAATCTTTTATGATTGTTCTTCAGTCATCTGAGTTATACTAAGCATGAAAGGCATAAGAGATGCCCACTTTGGATACTGGCTAAGAGAGAAAGCAGCATGCAATGCACACAAAGGAAACTCAATCCTCTAACAGCTAATTAAAAAAGCATTACTTTCCACCAGGGCTGACCTCCAGCCATATAAAGGATAAAGATGGCTGTCTGTCAATCATGTTTACCTAACAAATTCTGGCATGGGATCATGATGAATGGACAGATCTAAAAAGGGATGATATTGCTCAGAACTCCTAGGTACTCTTAATACCACCTTTAAAGAGACAGAAGACCTCATCAGTAATTCGAAACCCCTGCCTCAGTGCTAGGGATACACCAGGGCTAAATTTGCCAAGGACGTCAGATACTAGATACAAGAAGGCAAGAGAAACATATTTTCACATCTGCAAAGGTTTTGATGTAAGTGTATTTAAGATATCATAACGAGTTCATGTACCTTAATGTGTTTTTTTTTTAACTTTTTTTTTAATCACTTGAGGATATACCAGATAACTAACAGTAGCCTGTGTTTGTTCTTCCCTGTAATTATCCCCAAATCAGCTAGGAGGAAGGAATCCTTGAAGTCATTTAGTCCATCCCCCTGTTTCCAGGCAGGTCAGGAAGAGCCTTTTCTTCTTCAGTCATAAAAACACTAGGTGAGTCAATAATTTACTCCTTTGATACTATAGAAAGTATAGGTTTTTATAGCCAAGAAATTTCTCCTAAGTCTAAACTGAATCCTACCATTTTCAAAGCAGTATTTTGTTTTGCCCTTCATTAGGAAAAAAAAAATCTTTGCCATCAGCCATAAAATATCTCTTCACAACTTTTCACTGTGAGGACTACTTCGAAGAGAACCCTGATAGGAAAAAGTTCACTCACAGTTCATGCAAGGGAAGAGTAGCCAGTCTAGATCCTCTCTATCCAGCAAAGGTATGATTATCTCTGCAGACTCTCTCTCTTTTTTTCCCCTTATTTTTAGTTGAGGTATAATTGACGCTAACATTATGTTAGTTTCACGTGTAGAACATAATGATTCAATATATTGTATGTATTGTGAAATGATCACTGTAATGAGTCTAGTTAACATCTATCACTGTACATAGTTACAATTTTTTTTCTTGTGATGAGATCTTTTAAGATTGACTCTCTTAGCAATTTCCAAATATGTAATACAGTAGAATTAACTTTTGTTACCATGCTGTACATTACATCCCCAGGGCTTTTTTTATTTTGTCACTGGACGTTTGTACCCTTTGACTCTCTTCACCTATTTCACTCACTCCCCAACACCCTGCTTGTGGCAACCACTGATCTTAAAGTCTCTGAGAATCTGTTGCTATTGTTATTGTTGATGTCTAGATTCCACATATAAGTGAGATCATACAGTATTTGTCTTTCTGAATTACTTCACTTAGCATAATGCCCTGAAGTTCTACCCATATTGTTGCAAATGGCAATATTTTTTCTTTTTATAGCTGAATGCTATTACATTGTATAGACATACCACATTTTCTTGATCTATTCATCCACTGATGAACTCTTAGGTTATTTCAGTACCTTGGCTGTTGTCAATAATGTTGCAATTCCATACGACTTCTGACCTGCATTTTTCAGGAGTCTTCACTGTGTCCAGCCTGTCCTTATCATTCTTACTGAGTTTACATTATTTGCTTCAATACTTATTTTGGATCACAACAAGGAAAATTTGACTTTTTTGCATTAACTGTAATAATGAAAATAACAGGAATACTACTAATAAAGCACAGTTTCTGGAAAACAGAAAATATAAATTTACTCTTTGGATGGTTTATACCTCCATTTTTGAGCTCCAGCTTCGTCCAGTGATGGCATGGTGGCAAAGAATAATCTGACCAAGTATGCTGGAGGAACATTCTCTCAAGATTCTTATTTCTTGGGGTTCTATTAATGATTTTTGAACTCACTTTAATTTATTTTGCTAACTCAGGCTGAGACTATGATGTATCATATCTCTTTTGATATTACATTATTTTGCCTTAGTTAAATATTATGAATTTTTTTTCATTTTTTTGGCCATGTTCCTTCTCTAAAACCACATATCCATTCACCACATTTTTTTTGGCATGCACATATAGGTTTGTAATACACTTATAATTGTTTTCTAATTATTTAATGAAAGTTAGTCTTGTCCATTCAAAGTCAAGAGGTGGTAGAGAGTAGTGGCTCTGGTCTCCTCATTTCCTGGGGCAAGTTATAGAACTTCTCGTGCCTCAGTTTATGTTATTATGCCTCTTAAAACCAGGTATCATAATAGTACTTTCTCTTGGATAATTATGAAGATTACAGGGATTGATGCAGTGCTTAGGACAATTCCTAATACATAATAAGCACTGTATATGTAGCTACTATCTTGAGCTAATCATCCACCTAATATTCTAACGATATCATTGGTAAGCCCAAGTAATTGATAAACAAAAAAAATTCTCTGAAGACGATTTCTGGGTTTTTGCTCAGTTGGATTTGTCATATGTGTTTCTCTTTTTCTCCCCTACTGGCTGATATCCTAGCATAAGCAGTTTTTCCTGGTGAGGCTCCTTTTCAGGTGTGTGCTACTTTATAATTTTCATAACTACCTTATCCCAGTTATTTCAATGCATTTGTATGACATACATAGGTAATTGTTCTCAGAGTCAACTTATCAACTTATGCCAGCATTCTTCTGATTTGTTAGATGTGCAAATCCAGGAAACAAATTGAGGGTTTTAGAGGGGAGAAGAGTAGGGGGATGGGTGAGCCCGGTGGTGGGTATTAAGGAGGGCACGTATTGCATGATTGCATGGAGCACTGGGTGTTATACACAAACAATGAATCTTGTAACACTACCTCAAAAACTAATGATACACTGTATGGTGACTAATATAACATAATAAAAATAAAATAAAATAAAATAAACATTATCAATCCAATTCAGTATTGGTCTCATTCATCACCTTCAAATTTTTCTTAATCCAATGGCTTTGATCTTTATAAATAGATATTTGGGTGATAAGTTTTAATATATTTCCCACATTTTGTATATAATTTTGATGACCATAACCTGTTCCATACCTTTCTTCTTTAACTGGAGAATGAATCAGGGTCAAACTTTGGTCTTTTCCCCAATTACTAATAAGAAATTAAGTTGTATGTATCTATATATTCTGATGAGATTATAGCTCCTTTTTATATTGCATGTCCAAAATTTATTATTTTACTGTGCAAGGAAATGAAATGAGGAAGCTGGGGACTTCAACTTAGTGATAGGAAGTCAGTGTCATCTTGTTTGTGTGTGTTTGAGATTTCCTTGCCATTCCTAAGGAAGGAAAGAGAATTTGGATAATTTATGACAAGTTAATGATGCTCAGTGGAAATACATATGTATCTTGAAATGTTTAATAGTGGTGAGAAAGTTTAATTTGCCCTCTCTTTTCCTCATGTTATTAAAAAAGAATATTTGAGTAGAGAGAAAGTGAAACATTAAGTGGGGAATATTATGTGGCTCCTTTTTATTTGCTTTCCATGAGCTTTACCCTAAAATTCCTTTAAATGTTTGTCCTCATAATGGCTTTTGGCACTGTTATTTTTGGGTAACTTAATAAAGAATGCAGTACAAGAAACAAGTACAGAGTTTTGGGCTCTGAAGGCAAATTTCTGTAATCAATCATGAGATTTACAATAGATACTAAAAAGAGAAGTGATTTTACAGAGAAAGGATTTAGGATGGCATAATGTCATCATAGGAAAAACTAAGTGGCATTCAGTTCTAGCGTACTCCACAAGTGCAACTGACATTTTCATAAATTGTCTACATTATCATATTATGTCAAAGGGTCATACAAATTGGGGCATTAACGAATGTAATTTAAAGTACTTGACTTCAAAATAAAGTCACTCTCTTGAGACTGATAGAAGTATAGCTGTCTCCCACAGAAAATTTCATGATGGAACTTATTTAATTTCAGAATTACCATGGTAGGAGAGATTTTGAAGTGTGCAGTTAGTATCTCATAGACTAAAAAATCCAGGGAGCTACTTTCTGTAGCATGTTGCTCCTGCATGATGTGACCATCCAACACCATTTTGGAGGGGTTGAGGAGAGAGTGGACCAGTTGTCCAGGCTCAGCTTTCAGGGAGGGGAATTACAGTATGGTGGAAAGTAAGTTGGATATTAGACAACTCATGAATTGGCCATGTAGACATTTAAAATACCTTATATGAAAAATGTTAAATGAATAGTTTAGTTGAGGCATTAAGACAGTCCATGCCACAATTCAAAGAGACCTGTGAAAGCATGAAGCTGTGCTTTCCCCTTTTAGTTTCACAGAAAATTCCAAATATTTACAGAAGTAGATAGAATAGTATAATGAATACTTAGTATCTATGGCTTGGCTTCAACACACAGCCAACACACATCACTTTGCTTCATCTTTATTCTCACCCCCTCTACTAATACATTATTTGGAAGCAAATTCCAGACATCATGCCACTTAATGTGATATGTAATATCTTAATGTGATATAAGTAAATATCTTAATGTGTATCCTTAACAGATAAAGACTCCTCAGTGTTTAATATATCCATAATACCACTATCTTTCTGAAGAATTAACTCCATTTCCTTAATATCATCAAAATCCCACCAGTGTTTACATTTCTTTGTTTCATATTTTTTCATAGTTAGTATGTTTGAATTAGGGTCCAGACAAAATTTATGAATCATATTTAATTGATATATCTCTCCAGTCTCTCCTTTTATTTCCCCCTCTTACAATTATTTGTTGAAAAAAACTGGGTGAGTTGTCTTAAAGTTTCCCACATTCTGGATTTTGCTGGTTTCATCCTTGTTTAATTAAAGTTCTGTTCCCCTTGTAAACTGACAAAGTTTAAGGGCTTGAATAACACCACATTTTCAAAGACGATGGAAAAACTAATCCTGTTAACCCTTCACTCATAAAGAGGGTGGAAAGAGTAAGGCTTAGAAAAGGAACATGTTTGAAGAGAGGAGTTAGTCTGTTATGGGTCCTTTTTACTTCAGATCAGGAGAAAAGGGCCTTAATGAGAACACCCTGAGAACTTAATATAAGCCCCTGCGTTTAGTCACTGTTTAGATCCTGCCTAAAAACCTGAAAGGTCAGAAATGGAAAGACCAGCTTCTTTGATGCGGAGCCAAGGAGAGCTGACTAGGTTGAGATCCGCATTCTTCAAGTTTGTCAGACTATAGGATGTGTGAGATCATCTTATGAGGCCAGGAGTGGCATGCGATTAGTTTAGATGCTAACAAGAAGGCTCCTTGAAAGAAGGCATTGGTGCTTCTGGGAAGAAGGAGCAAGAGATTGGCCAGGGTACAGATGGATTTGCCCTAGGTAAAGGAACTTAAGGAAGAGATCTGCAACCATTGATATGCTGTAGCTTTTAAGGAATAGTTCTCCCAAGGACTGATAAAAGCTCCCAGAAGTTTGAGTCAGATCCTGCCTTCTGTGTATTTCATGGTCCAGTTGAGAGGAGCAGCTTGATTGGAGAAGCCAAGCTGATGCCTTGTGATCGCAGCCCATTGGAAGAAAGACTGAACTTTTATGAAATAGATGTGATTATTGCTTAAAGGTTTTCAGTACAATCCAAGATCATGATGATACCTGATGTTTGTTTTTTGGCTCACCCCACCCTAATTCTGGACTATAAGCTCCAATATGGACAGTTACTCTTATATAGATCACCAGCAGCTATTGCAACTGTGCCTGGCATAAACAATTGTTCAGGAAGTATTTGTTAACTAGCTTACTACTACTTTGACATACATGTCTGAATTAAGTCTTAAATATTGGTATCACTTCAGCACGTTTTGCAAAATTTACTTAATGGTTATCAAATTGATCTCTTTTGCATTCTTCACAAGAAAAGAATAATTTCTTTTTTAAAAAGATTTTATTTATTTATTTGGGAGTGGGAGAGAAAAGAAGACTCCCAACTAAGCGGGGAGCCCTTCTTGGGGCTTGATTCCACCAAGACCCTGAGATCAGGGCCTGAGCTGAAGGCAGATGCTTAACTGACTGAACCATCCAGGTGCCCCAAGAATATTAAGTTTCTTAAGTGTCTTTTTCTTTTATTTAATCTTTTTACTCTAAGACATAAATTTAGAATTTCAGAGATTTAACAGAACAAAGTCAACCCTCTTATTTTACAAGTGAAATAACTCAGAGAGAAAAAGTGTCTTATCCAAAGGCATAGAAAAATCTATTAGAGCATGGTTTTTATAGCAAATGAGTTATTTGTTATTTCTTTCATTTATGTTAATTTGTTCTGTTAATTAAATTGTAAGATTACTGTTGATGCACTGCTTTATGCTTCTGCATAAATCTCCACAGCAAGTATCCTAGTGCTGACATATATGTAGTTTTCAAAAAATACAAATTACTTGAGTTATTGGAGTATCAGAATGTCATTCAAAAGGATATCAAGAAAAATTACATTACAAAAAATGTGCTTTATTCAAGTACCTTCTTTCAACATTTAAATTTATTATAATGATAATTATGTTAAGTGAAATAGCATTTTATAGTCAGAACTGTCTTACCATAAGTGTGGAAAGACAAGGTACTCAAGAGGACATTTACCCAGAGTTTTGTTTGTTGTTTGAGCCATGGTTTTCCCATTTTAAGAAATAAAGGAAAATAAATGAAATAAAGAACAACTAATTTGAAAACATATTTTTATTAAAAGGAGTATAAAACAGCAAATGGCCTAAATAAGTCTCTTCACTAAAGATGAATTCAATTTAGTGGAATGAGCATATGGCATAGAGTTGACTTGTAGACATAGTCTACCATGAATTAACTGTGTAATGTGGGTTTAATGCAACTTTATGTGCTTTTATTTTCTTGCCCCTATTATTTCTATGCAGAGCTCACTGGGTAAAATACAATAATAAAAGCACTTTTGAAATGATAAAACTCAATTGATATGGAAGGTTCTATGTGACCATGTGGACTTCTCTGTGCTTAGCCCCTGAAAAGAGAAAGTCATGCTTCTGCAACTATCATCTATTTAGAATCACAGATCACAGAGGGAAAGGTACCTTAAAGATCACTCTCTTTGCTGAAATGTCTTCTGCAGCATATTTCCTAAAGTTGAAATGTGTACCACTGGTGGAACATGAGGTGACTTTAGACAGTATATGAATGAATGTTTTTAAGTCATTCAAATGCTTATTTAAAGTGCTTAAAGTATTTTAGAAAAAAAATAAAATTTCAAGACAGTAAGCCTTCTATGACAGATATTGTTGCCTTTTCTTTCAACAAAATTACTTAGGCGAAAAAGTTATCATTTTAATGTAAAAAATTGAAACATGATACATAAATATGGTGAATTAATGATACAAGTTTTTAAATGACTAAAGCTTGGGAAATACTTTTTTACAATCATCTATGAAGAAGAGTGTTCACTTGGCCTTTGTTTGACAAACCCAGAAAAGGAAAATTCACTGCTGGGTCAGAAAGTTTATTCTGTCTTTGGAAAATTTTGAACATCTCAAAATCTTGCTCTTCTCTGTGCAAAATCCATTACATTGTAGTATCCAATATTTGATGTCAGTTCTGAAAATTCAGGACACCCAGAATAAGTCCAATTCCATTTCCTCCCTATAGTCCATGGTCCTCTACCACACTGCCCACCTAAAATGTCCGTATCTGAAGAGGGCAGTAGAATTGTGCTTTAATAATATAGATTGGTGAGGGGTGCCTGAGTGGCTCAGTCGGTTAAAGCCTCTGCTTTCTGCTCAGGTCATGATCCCAGGGTCCTGGGTTCGAGCCCCACATCGGGCTCTCTGCTCAGCAGGAGCCTGCTTCTTCCTCTCTCTGCCTGCCTCTCTGCCTACTTGTGATCTCTGTCTATCAAATAAATAAATAAAATCTTTAAAAAAAAACAATATAGATTGGTGAAACTGACATTGTTCCAGTTTGCTGACTCTCTCCAATATTTTGATTCTGGCCAATTTTATATGGACTAATAATTTACTTTTCAGTTTTAAAAAATTTTATAAAAATTGGGAGAAACTTGTTCATATGCTTTGAATTTTATCAACTTAGATAATAGTGACTCTGTTAGCATTTCTGGGGGGAGAAAGGGCCATTCCAAATTTTGAAATGATATTTCTGTGAGATATTTTCAACTCTTTAAAATTACAGTTTTCTGTTTACTGAAGGCAAACAAACTTGAGCATTCTGGCCTTTCATTGTCTTCTAAATTTAGTTTATTTTGCAGCTTTTGTTTTCAAGTTAAAACTGCTATCATTTCTTTGGGAGATGTCACTTATTTTAGGGAAAAAAAACTTGGTTTAACTTGTACATCAGCATATTTTATTCCAAATCACTTCCTTGGACTGAGATTTCATGAATGTGACAGCTTTTCATTTTTGTCCATGTGTACAAAGGAATAAGAAAAGAATAATGTAAAGGAACAAATCCAAGCCAGAACATCAGACTCCTAAGAAAAACAGCTTTCTGTCTATTTCATTGTCCAACTGAGAGGAACAGCTTGATGGGAGGAACAGAGTTGATGCCCTATGACTAGAGCTCATGAGAAGATATAAGTTGCAAGAAATGGAATTAAGTAACTTACTTATTAAGTAATTCACCCTGACCCACAACGTCATTATAGTTCTGCCAATCCTGTGCAATCCTGATGGAAGGTGAGCTGAATGACTTCCTAAAGCAAAGTCACAGGCCATGAGGGACCTCCAAAGCCATAGCTTGTGACTTTTTCCAGTGGAAGTGAGTT
Source organism: Taxidea taxus jeffersonii (assembly GCA_003697995.1). Classification (NCBI taxonomy): domain Eukaryota; kingdom Metazoa; phylum Chordata; class Mammalia; order Carnivora; family Mustelidae; genus Taxidea; species Taxidea taxus. The sequence continues at coordinate 47,375 of ML103081.1, forward strand.
TTGCCTCCTGGGATATTATTTTAAAAAGAAAATATTACTGCGCTGATTGGGATTTTTACTAAAGTTATGACCACAAGAGCAAGAAAATCTGTAATGTTACCCTCCTAACTGGAGTGAACTTCTGCATGCCAGCATCCCAGCAACAGAGTGGTTGGGATGGAAGATGAATCGAGGTTAAAGAGGGATAATGGAGAAAGGGGGGCTGAGAAACTGATTTGGCTAAAAAGACTGGATCTCCAAAATGAGTAGCAAGTGCCTAACAAAAATAGTGTATAAAAAGAGGAGGAAACTTGATCTTGATTGTGGCAGATGCTAAATATTATAGGTTTGTTAATTTCACAGATGAGGCAGATCAAGGGAATGGGTGGTATATCATAGAAGTCAGTCAAGCAAGGACACTATAAATCTGAAAATAATCAATCCATTTATGGCGAATCCTCACATAACACCTGTCAGTGTGCATTTTCATGGCCTCCACTGTATCCAACTTTTCTTCCTCCTACACTCTCTTTGGCTTAGTCCATTCCAGATTCGCTGTTTCCTTTGGTGTTCCTTGAACATGTCAAGTGTGCTCCCAACTTAGGTTCTTGGACATATTATCATTTTTGTGATGCTTTTCTTGAACCATTCTACCCTAAACTCATATTCTCCTTTATCCAGTGCACACTATTTCTCTTCCTTGCTTTATTTTTCTCCATAGCACTTAAACATTCTGATAGGATATGTATTTTTCTCGATATACTATACAATCGTCACACTAAAATGTGCTCCTTCCATGAGGGCAAGTATTTTGGTGACTTTTATTTACTGAATAAAACACTTTTACTGAACATTTACTGAAATAGAACCCAGGAAAGTACCTGGAACACAGTAAGTGCTCAAATATTTCTTGAATTTTCATTTGAATAGTACTTGATACCTATCCTTCTTCATCTCTAGATCAGTTGTCCCCACTTAGCTTCTGTTACCTTAAAAAACTGAGGTTAATCCAAAGCTATAGTTTGTTCATGGAATCTGTTCATTCTATAAACTTTTTCTACGCTTCTTTTTAGATTTGCTTCTGCTTCCAAAACCCGAATCCCTTCATATTTCATTGAAATAGACTATTCAAAATTAATTCCTATTGAGCCACCTTTTCTTTTGCGCCTGGCAACTGTTCACCCTGTGAATCGACTTTCTTGGATCCTACATTAAGATCCCTCAGCTGTGGCTCGAGATTCAAACCAGGTCACCCAGGGCTATCTGCCCTCTTCCCTTGGGTGAGGGAGATACCTAATCGATACAAGTGTTAAAATTACTGTTTTTGTAAGATATAAATGTGATCTGAGTTGGATATCAAATGTTTTTAAAATGTGTTCATTCTCATTACCCTTTCTCAATCTACTTCTAGTTAGTTCTCTTCCTTTTTAGATGTCTCTTATCTCATGTAGATGTCTAGCCGCCCTGACTAGAGATCTCAGGCCTTATAAATGATTACCATCTCTTGTCAGTTTTATTTCTGAAAAACCTTGAATATGTGCCTTTCTCTGAATTCCCACAAATGTTTCCTTAGTTAGATTTCTCTAGACCTAACTTCTCATTTCAATAAATATTACACACTTCTACCAGAATGTCATTTAAAAATACTAATGCAAACAGGTAATTCTTCTCTTCAGAATCCTTCCACGATCCTAGGTAGGTAATTCAGTAAGATATGAAATAGAAATAAAATTTTAAAATATTTTTTTAAAGATTTTATTTTTTTATTTGACAGAGATCACAAGTAGGCAGAGAGGCAGGCAGAGAGAGAGGAGGAAGCAGGCTCCCTGCCGAGCAGAGAGCCTGACGCAGTGCTCGATCCCAGGACCCTGGGATCATGACCTGAGCCGAAGGCAGAGGCTTTAACCCACTGAACCACCCAGGCGCCCCTTAAAATATTTTTTTAAAAGAAGCAAAAGGTACATCACATGATTATGTAAAGAGAATCCAATAATATCAATTCTGTGAGATTATCTGCAAATTACTTAATAGAATCAATAGATAAATTTGACAAAGTTGTTAGATACAAGGTAAACATACAAAAATCAATTATTTTATTTTATTTTATTTTATTATTTTTTAAAGATTTTATTTATTTATTTGTCAGAGAGAGAGCAGGAGCAGGCAGACAGAATGGCAGGCAGAGGCGGAGGGAGAAGCAGGCTCCCTGCCGAGCAAGGAGCCCGATGTGGGACTGGATCCCAGGACGCTGGGATCATGACCTGAGCTGAAGGCAGCCGCTTAACCAACTGAGCCACCCAGGCGTCCCAAAAATCAATTATTTTAATCTGCTAGCAACAAATGGTAGAAAAATTGCAAAATAAAACAATTCCATTAATATTAGCATAAAAATTGTTTAAGAATTTAGTTAATAAAAGATGGATGAAACATATAAACATAAAACATATTAGTAGATGCTAAACAAATGTTTATTAAATTGACACCAAATATTTGTGTCTAGAAAATATTCTCCAGTCATTTCTGGGGATGTTATGTATACTTAGACCAAAGTAGAAATGCAACGAGTGTTATCAACTTACTTGGAAATACAAATGTGCTTTGCTCATCCTTAGAAAAGTAGATTTGTATACTCCTGTGGGGATTGCAAATAATTTTAAGAATATCTCAGTGACAGTCCCCATATTAAACTTTTATTTTGTCTCCATGAATATTAAATGCATAGGGAGATAAAGCTAAGGGTTTTGCACATTTCTATACATTTCAATACACATGTTTGTTGTGGAAAAGAACAAGCAGCAGATTCAAAGAATTGTTTTTATTTCTGGTAACATGCTTGTTTCATCAATAGGTGTGATTTTAGTATTTCAATAAATACATTTTGGTCAAATAACAAGTTATCAAATTTAAAATACAGTTTTTAAGAGGTCTATGAAACAAGGTTTATTTGTTTGCATTTTCCTTGAATGGGGTCTTGTCAAGCCCTTGGTTGGGTTCAACATTGCTGAACGTTTGCCCTTGACTGTGACTGCCCTCAACAAATGTAGGAGAGCAGCCAGATTCAACACATGAGTCTCAGGGTTCATTTAGGGTTTTGATGGCAGGGTGCAAAAATACATATATTTGTTTTTGTTGGTTGAACACCTTAACTGACACTTTTCTAGATGTTTTATGACTACATGAAATTATATCTGGGTATTAAATTGTTTGCACAACATTTCCTATTTTGTAGAAACTAATTAGGTCTAAATGACTAATTCCCAGTTGCAGAGTCATGAACGCAAAATATGATTCATGGAAGTAGGAATGACTTCACATCCAGGACATGGTAACGCTTTATTTGTGTGCATTTAAGGAAGACAGGGGCAGAAGTTCATCTGCTGCACCTGTTACAAAAAGTTGTGAAGGCAAGTAATAGTCTGGAATCGTCCGTACATCATGCCCAGTGGCACTTCAAGAATGACCGCATATGCCAGCCACATGCTGGCAACCCTGCTTCTTCCGTCTTACCATGACTCACACACAGTGTGTACAGAGCAGGAAGAAACTGAAGGAAGGACTCAAAACCTCCACTGGAATCAGGGTTAAAAAAGGAAGCTGTTGAAGTGGGGGTACAGAATATATTTTCCTCTCAGTTTTGTAATAAGTGATAGATTTGTATTTGTTGATTGAAGACTATTTATAAAGTGCCTACATTATTGCCATTGGCTATGCTTCTGAATTTGAATCAGGGATTCCTTGCATCCCACACATTTTTTTTTTAAACATTGGCCTTTTCTAAGAAATTCATCTAGGGTTTGAAACAAATCTTTGATTCCTCGCGTTTTGTGATTTTTCACTAGCTCGTCTCATTAAGAAAGAAAACAGAGCAGACAAGCATTGCTTACTGAAACTGCTGCATAGGTAGCAACGTTTCTCAGCTAAGATCCATATACCTAGTTCACATGTAGGGAACTCTAGAAGTTACAGATTATATGTTGTTCCAGAATGCAAGCTGCAGTGGACACAGATTTTTGCTTTGTTTCACTTTATTTCGCTGCTCAGCATTCATTTTCCTCTAAGTCATCATTTCTTTTTATTTTATGTTTTTAATTGAGTTGCAGTTGGCATATAACATTGCATTAAATTTAGGTGTACAACACGGTGATTTGATATGTGCATGTGTTGCAAAACGGTCAACACACTAAGTTTAGTTCACACCCATCAGCACGCATAGTTATGATTTCTCTCATGAGCACTTTTAAGATCTACTCTCTCAGCAACTCTCGATATACAACACAGTGTTGTTAACTGTAGTCCCCATGCTTCACATTACATCTCCATGACTTATTTATCATCTTTCTGGAATTTTGTATCTTTGGAGCACTTGCACCTGTTTCCTTTCCTTTCCTTTCCTTCTTTTAAACAGCATCCTACTGCCATCATTGTAGGCCTGATGTCTTCCAGTCAAAGACAAAGCCAGACCCATTGGATGCTCTGTTTTATAATTTTAATCTTAAGTAGAAGAACAAACAGACCAAAAAGTAGTTTTTTTGTTTTTTTCCTTTCTGTTGGCGAGGTTCTTGCTGTCCTTGCCTGGCTATGAGATGACTGTGGTTGTTCCTGCTTCCTAGCTTTGACAGTTTCCTTCATATGCCAAAGCCTTATTCTTTTTTTTTTTTTAAGATTTTATTTATTTATTTGACAGACAGAGATCACAAGTAGGCAGAGAGGCAGGCAGAGACAGAGAGGGAAGCAGGCTCCCACTGAGCAGAGAGCCCAATGTAGGGATTGATCCCAGGACCCTAGGATCATGACCTGAGCTGAAGGCAGAAGCTTTTTTTTTTTTTAATTTTTATTTTTATTTAAACATATAATGTAGCCCCACCACCCTCTCTCAGCTCCCCCTGCCCCCACCCCCTCAGTTTGTTTTATGACATTAAGAGTCTCTTTTGGTTTGTCTCCCTCCCGATCCCATCTTGTTTCGTTTTTTCTTTTCCTGCCCCCTTAACCCCGTTGCATCTCCACTTCCTCATATCAGGGAGATCATATGATAGTTGTCTTTCTCCAGTTGACTTATTTCGCTAAGCATAATACCCTCTAGTTCCATCCCTGTCGTCGCAAATGGTAAGATTTCATTTCTTTTGATGGCTGCATAGTATTCCATTGTGTGTGTGTGTGTTTGTGTGTGTATATATATGTATATATATATATACCACCTCTTCTTTATCCATTCATCTGTTGATGGACATCTAGGTTCTTTCCATAACTTGGCTATTGTGGACATTGCTGCTATAAACATTCGGGTACACGTGCCCTGAAGGCAGAAGCTTTAACCCACTGAGCCACCCAGGCACCCAAAGCCTTATTCTTTATCCTCTGATAAACTTTGAATCCTAATTTCCCTATTGATGTCCTTCCAATAAATTCTATGTCTATAGCTTTCAATGAAAGATATTTAACTGATATATTACTCATAATTTCATGCAGAATGCAAATAATCAGAATGCAAGCGACATTATGAATAACAAGCAAATTACTCAAATATTTTACATTTATTGTTGATAACAAACGGCAATTATTTCACAATTATTGAAACAGACATACGTTAGAATGTTTGTGGTTGAAAAATGCTGACATTTAGCCTTAGAAGCTATTGGTAATGGCAACCTGATCCTTGTTAACTCTGAGTAAAGATGGTCTCTGGGATGCTTTATAGGTCTGGGACTCCAGGAGTTTGATGATAACACAATCATACCATTCGTAGGAACCTGCTGGAGTTGGTGGAAATTCTACTGAGGGGACTTTTTGTTTAAGCTGAAGTGGGAATGAAAGGTGTGTGTGGGAGAGGCAGGAGGAAGAACTCAGAGGGCATGACTGGAAGAGGTAGAAACTGAATAAACAACTTTATCATATGGCTTTGGGACTTCTACCTTGTTGTGTAAGTCATGTTTCTGGGTTTTCCAACAGTGACAATGTGTTATATATATATGTATATACATATATATATATAAATAGGTCATTCTCAATTACTTTCAAAATTATAGCCCCTCCATAAGAGGACTGCCTCACTGCCAGAGCCTGCGGAGATAGCATCCATCTTATACAAATGGCTACACTGTTATGCTCATTGCTGATTGGACCAAGTGATGGGCAGCTAACACTGGGTCAACTAATCCAGTGGCCTATAGAGCTGGTCTGGTATGCTTCCCGAAACAAGGAATAATGGTCATTAGCAAGGATAAGCCCCCCTTTTTCTTGGGGGTACAAATAGGGAAATCTATGAAAAGAGCTAAAGAAAATAGTAAAGAGAATGTATTTCTTAGCAGAGCCATGAAAAGTCAAAGTTCTGAATAAGATGAAATTAGAAGTGAGTAGAAACCATAAAGTAAAAAAAGAAAATAGTTGAAGTAAACCAACAGACTCCCGTTTGTGGTAACACAGTGGATTAGAGAACCTGAAAAACCTTCTGTACTACCTGGAAATGCAGTATACAATACAACAATTATCAGTTTAAATGCTCAACTGAGCTTTCAAGCATGTGTTCATATGTGTGTGTATAAATATATACATATACATTTGCATATGTAAAAGCAATTTCTGAAAGCTAGAACCCAAAAAGAAAATGAAAACCAGAGCAGTAAAGAGGGAGTTTATGTAGGAATTGCCTGGGGTATTTGGCAAGCTTAGTGGCCAAAGATTTTGCTTCTGTGTCCTTGAAAATAGAATATTAAGCTTCGAGTTACCTTGAGATAGAAGTTCTGAGTTTTGCCTAAAGCCAGGACTGCAACTTTAATGAAATGCTAGATCAGAAACAAACTGCCTGCAGTACAGGGAGGTGACAAGGGAGTTTGCCCGTCTTGTCCTGGAGTCACTCTGTGGTGTCTTCTTGATTATTTGCATCTATGAGTCTTCTGCTCTGATTTTGAGATTTGGATTTATCCTTCCTGTGGGGTCTGGAAGCCCCAAGCTGTGAAACTATTTTTTTTTGAAGTAGCAACATCCACTTTCTATGTTAATTTATGACAATTTTATAATTTTATAATAATATAAACATAACACAACTCTGGAGAAAGACATGATCTAAATGTTTTCTGAAGATGAGATTACAATCCGCATTATAAACTCACTCAAACAATCCACCATAGGGGAAAATGGGCAGATTGCAGTAAGCATCAAGAGTAGGCCAATAAGAAATTCAGATAATAAAATGTTTAAGCAAAGACTCTCTTGGTTTTTAAATAAATACCAGAAGATAAGAAGAAAATATAAAAATTAAGACATGAATCACACTCTATTGAAAAAACCCCTAGGCATTTTACAGATATGTCAAGAGTTATGAAACAATTTTTTTGTTAAGCAATGGTCTAGAAGTAGCAACACAGAAGGGGAAGAGGAGAGTGCAAACAATACTTTTGTTACATTTTTATAGTCACAGTGCAGGAAAATGAACATCCATTACGTTGAAAACATCAGGGCTAGAGCAAAATTTTAGTGTAAGACCGGATTGTCCTGTGAGTATATTTTGAAGAATGCAAGGTAGAATTTATTTTAATGGGAAAACATTTCAAAGGGCACACTGAAAAGAATTAAGATGGAGATTAATAGAAGGAAAAACAGTTGGGAATGTAAGCCCACAATCAAATAATGGCACTGGAAAGTATTTAATTTGCTAGAAGAATCCGTATTTTGTCTAATGGCTCAGAACAGCTAGTTGAGAGAATGACTGCACTGGTTGCCCTTGGAGTGACATATTTACATCTGAATTCTCAAGTAGTGTCTAAGGATGTTCTTCATATGATGAGATCTTTCTCTTTAAGCAAGGCCATAGCGTTTTGAAAAGAAATTTCCTCATGAGGAGCTGTGAAAATGTATAAGAACAATGATACAATGCTGGGACCTCTGGTAAATGCTTTTCATGCAGTATCTCATTTAGTCCTCACTTCAAGCCCAGAATATAGGTAGAACTACTACTATTCACCTACAAGTAAATGGAGGCTAAGCTATTTTAAGTAATTTGGCCAATATTATACCCATAAGTTAGGGATATTGCATTTCTGCTGTTTCAAAATTAGCTAGTCAAAGAAGTAAAGGAAGAGTAATCTACCTCACATATACCATATCTATGAAAGTACAGAGTAAAAAAGAATATTGTGTTTAAAAACTGATATGGCCAGAGAAAAGGATCTGTATGGGAAAGTTATGGAAGATAAAGAAGATAGCCAGGAATCAAAGCATGGCAAGATTCATGTGCTGAGCTGAATTTTCTTCTAAAAATCAACAAAGCTCTCTATAGAGACAAGACCTATAACTTGATTTTCATTTTAGGGAAATCAGTCTCGGAATAACATGGTGATAGGACTGTTGGGGATTAGACTGAAAGCCAAGATGCCAGCCAGGGTTGCAAAAATCTATGAGAATTACCTCACTTAGTAGAATCTATGATATCCAGTAATCTTGTGTGTGTGTGTGTGTGTGTGTGTGTGCGCGCGCTGTTGAGCTGGGGAAAGGGACTAAGCAGTGACTAAGAAGAGTGGACAGTGATTCTATACAATGAGACAGAGAATGAAAATTCAGTTTTGATCCAATTGAATTTGTGTTTTCCTTTGGGATATTAAAGTGTTGTAGATGTGAATTCTAAGGCCTCAAACTTAGTTGTGTGTAACAACAAAAAGTAACCCTATTTCCTACAACATAATGTGTTAGTTATCTATTGCAGAGTAATAAGTTACCCCCACACTGAGTTGATTGAGGTTTATTCCACTAGATGAAAGTCCTATTGTATTGATTCACCAGTGTTCTGAGGTCATGCCTTAGGTCTCTATGAAGTCTCAAGAGATTGTATAGTCACATCCTCAGCTTCCTCTTTAAACCACGTTTTTCTGATAGTATCTGATAGTACCCTGGATTTGATCTTTGCCCAGAAGCCACTTAGTGTTAGCCATTTGTAGAGGTTGGGAATATTCAACTTGAAAACTCCTTTTTGTTAACAGTCTTTCCTTTAGCTTATTTCTGTCTTCTCCCACTGTAATATAAGCATCAGAAAGAAGAAGGCAGCACCTTCAGCATACTGCCTGGAAATCTCCTTAGTTACTTGAGAGGTTAGTTGACTAGAGGAATTTGCATTCTGTTAGTGGCCCAGAATGGCCAGTTGTCATTTGCACTTGAAATGACATGCTTGCATCTGAGGTTCCAAGTGATGTACCTAATTCATTGGTATATTTTCTACTTTCCACATTACCACAGGTGGCAGTGTTGCTAAACTTTCTGCCAGTGTGTATCTCCTTTCCTCCAGTTTCCAATAACATTCTCCCTACTTTTCTTTAAGCCTTCACTGGCAGTTCTCTAAGGCCATTAGGATTCTGCTAACAATATCTTTAAAGCCCTTCAGATTTTCCCTAATACTCTTCTTAGAGTTCTTCCAGCTCTGCCCACTGCCCAGTTGTAAAACTTTTCCTCCCTTTTAGTTTTTTCTTATGTCAGCACCACATGCCCAGTTACTGAAATCTGTAGTCATTACCTGATATGAAATAAATTACCCCAAACTTGGCAATTTAAAATGATAAACATTTATTATTCAGAATTTCTGTGTGTCAAGAAATTGGCAGCAGCTTTGCTGGGTGGTCCTTACCTGGGTCTCCTCTGAGTCAAGATTATAGATAGCCAGGGCTATAAATGGTCTGAATGATAGGTGGAGATTAAAGGATTTGATTCCAAGATGGTTGACTCGCATGGCTGGTAGAGTTTTGCTAGCTGTTTTCACATGGACTTCTCTGCAGGAGTTGAATATTCTCACAACATAGCTCCTGACTTGCCCACAATTAGTGGTCCAAGAGAGTAAAGTAGAAGTTGTAATGTCTTTTATGACCTAGCCTTGGAATTCATATTTTGCCATTTCCACAGTATGCTTCTGGTTATATAGGTCAGCTCTCTTCAGTGTGGAGAAGTTCCATATAAGGACACAAACCCTCATAGTGGGAATCATTGGGGTCTACCGTGGAGGCTACTACAATAAATTAAACTCATCGTGTCCTCCCATTTTCCTGGCCATCGTCACCTTAAGGTTTTTCTTTCTCTTTCTTTTCATGAAATTGCCATTATTTAAACAGATCAATTAACCATCCCAATTCCACTGTTGTCACATCTATTAAGTCTCACTTGTTGGGAGAGGGTGATCTGGTTTTCATCTTTACCATCTACTGATAAATACATATTTGTCTCTTATCCTTAATTATTGTGATTCCTTGATACTGATATAGGCCAAGTGATTCCCAGACCCACCAGATGATGGGCCTTGTTGGAGTATTGCTGAGTCTTCCTGATCTTGGCTCAGGACCTCTTTAAACTTCTTGTCATCTCTGAGCCAATTCCACATTCTTACAAAAGACACAGAAATCTTTCAAGTTCAAGGATGCAAAAAACTCAACAGGGCTCTTTCATCCTAGACACATTGGATGCAGGAGAAACAATATGAGGCTGAACACCTATCCTACTGTATTAATCCAGATGCTGACAGGAAGCAGCTGGTACACTAAAAATACTAATTTGAAGACACTAATAAAGGCAATATTTATAAGGTCGTGGGCAGGTTTGGGGAAGAGCTACAGGGAATACGTAGGAACCCAAAGCCTAAGAACAGTGGCAGTGGAAGCTATTGCCACCTTGGATCTAAGAGGCAAAGAGAGAGAATAATTATGGGAGCCTGGAAAAGATCTCTTGACAACATCATATCTGTTTTCCTCATATAGGGAGGCAGTCAATCCACAATGACAGGGAAGAAAGGGAGTCTGGAGAATAAGCACCCTATGTCACTCTCTTCTTTCCCTTCTGTTAGTTCCTCCATTAATTTAAGCCAATCAAGAGCCAAAAGGCAAAGAGGTACATGGATTCTATCCATTCTGTTCAGAGACAGCCTCCTGGAACATAGTCAGGTGGAGAAGGGCAGAAAGTAGATCCGGAGACGCAAACAGACAATATTCAGATTACACCCAAGAAATCAGACAAGTGCTTTATACCTGTGGTTTCAAAGTGTGTTCCCTAACCAGAACCACAGTTCTGAAACATACTGATATAAATAAACATTAAACTCCTCCCTTCCCTGTCTTCAGGGAAATCAGAAGAGAGTCGCTTCCTTAAATGCCATCTACAAAAAATGTCTCCTCAAGATAATGATTCTGAAATGAATCAAGGAAAGACATCCAGAGGCTTTTACCCACGTCTCCCCAGACCTCAAGGAAGGAATGGGTTTGTATGAGAGTGGAAAGTCCGACTGGTGCAGGCTTAGTAGACTAGTCTTTGACTGGAATTGGAAGAACAGGAGTGAGGGAGGATGACAGAAAACAAGCTTGGAAGAACCATTCCTGTTGCTGAGACTGACTTCAATCCATTTACCTACAGGATAGAGATAATGCGTGTCCATGAGAATGTCCACCTTACCGTGGTATTGTGAGCATTTGATAGGTTAATGCATGTAAAGTGCTCATCTTAATGAACACAGCAAGAACTCCATTATTAGCCGTAACCACAGTTCATGTGGATTAAGAGTAAGGAAGCCAGAACTAGGTAGCACAGATTCAAATTCCAGGTCTGCTACTTTTTAGAGGTGTGAACTCAGGGAAGTCACTTAATCTTTGCATGGGAGTTTCTTCAATGGTGATTATAAAACACCTACCTTATGGGGTTATGAGGAAGGTTAGGAGATTTAGAAGGGTAGTTTCTACATTAGGTATTTTTATTTATTAAAATCAAACAATGCATATTGTTGGACAATCCAATGTTTCTGATATTCACAATTGTAAAGGGTGTGATGACCGTCCTTATCACTAAATCCTCAGACCTATGGGTAGAACTAGAACTATCCATTTAAAGATTTGTGTAACTTTAAAGTTTTTACTGGTGTTACTAAAATATTCTGATAAGAATTTACTCTCTCTCCAACAATGTGTAGGTGCTCATTTCCTTGTATTCTCACTTTGGCCAAGTTATAATTTTAAAAAATCTCCCAATTCATACGGAAAATGTGAACCTATGTAAAAACTCATCATCCACCCATTGGTTTACTAATTTCTAAAGTTCTCACATAAACAAAATCTTAGGTAATTTGAAAACTCTTCCTAGATTCTTGTACTCTCAGCTCCCTACACCTTTGAATTTAAATAATTCCCAATGGGCCATTTAAAAAAAAATATTTATTTATTTGTCAGAGAGAGACACAGCAAGAGAGGGAACACCAGCAGGGGGAGAAGCAAGCTCCCCATGGAGCAGAGAGACCGATGTGGGGCTCGATCCCAGCATCCTGGGATCATGACCTGAGCGAAGGCAGCTGCTTAACAACTGAGCCACCCAGGCGCCCTGGTGCTATTTTTAAAAGTGATGTCATTTATCCAAGATATCTTGAAGATTTGGCAAACATATGTCTGTTCACACAGGAGCCAATATATATTTCTCATTTCTTATTTCTCATAATTATCAGGTATGACCAAAAGTTGAATTTTCTAGAAGTCATGACTCAAATCTGTAAACTTTGATTTATTTTTTTAATTTTATTATTACAATATTTATTCAGAACAAATTGCCAATATTTATCCAAATATAATTTGCTGAGTCTTCTGACTCAGAGATACTGTAGAAATGTATGCTACATTGTATTTGGGTGCAATTGTGGGTATGTGCAATTGTATGAAACAATGTAGGCACAGGAATATTCACTGCCACATCGTTTGTAAGAACAAAACTAAGTTTGTAAGAACTAAACGGTGGTCCATTTAGACTCATCAAAAAAATTTTTTTTATTTATTTAATTTAATTTTTTTTTTTTTTTGCCTGTCACTCTGGTGTTCAAATAAACAATATAGCACTCTTTTTCCTTTAAAGAAAGCGTTCTAAAAAGTACAAAAGGCCCCAGTAGTTTGGTTCTATTCAGTTTAGATAAGCAGCCAAAAAGTTCAGAAGCCCAATCCAAAATTATTCTGTTTCAGTTGCCATAAAATCAGATTAAATATCGCATAAGAATAGGCTTTCTTGGAAGATTTCTGGTTCAGGACTTCCTGGCTTTGGCATGAAGCAAAAACACCACAATAGAGCAAGTAGTTGACTCAGATTGGAATGTAAGCAGCACCTAGAAGTCTAAACTTGAAATACTATTTGCATCTTCTATCTGAATAACTCAAGGGGATATATTTTGTCTTTCTCTATAGAATGCCAGATTTACATTACAGTTTGTTAGCTAATGATTTTAACTTAACAGTAACAAACAGTATTTAATGGCTTAAATATACTCTTACTCGCAATTTGTCGAAATGCCGTTTTTCAAGAAACAATCGTTTGTCCTTAAGTAGAATACATACCCCATAACCGCCCGATCATTACATTTCTTTTTCATGCTTCTGTGTGGTATAATTTTTGCACTTTAAATAGTACACTATTAAGCCATGCGGAGGATATTTTTGACTGTATCATACCTATGGGTATTTGGTTTTTAAACATTATATGGTCTCTTAAATGGTCTGCTATTGCAAAAACAAATTTAGAATAAAATTACTTTCTTAACCATATCCCTGAAATGGTTTGAATTCTAACTGTGGATAAATCTTAGTTCTCTTAGAGGTTACCTCTCCCCCTTAGGCCATCTGCAGTAATTAGATGGGCTCATGCAGTCCTGCTGACAGCTCCTGTGTTGATTTACAAGGTTTGGAATTAAGGATTTTTTTCACAAAGGATATTTGCTGAGTGTTTTCCCAATGCCTTCAAGTGCTACAAAGCCTATGTATTTTGAAGCTGGTCTTTATAAATCTTATTCCGTAGTGGATATTTTTATTCCTTTTTTCCTCTACACTTCAAATCAATTATATTCTAATTACTTGATTTAGATTTTTTTTCCTAATGAAATGCACTAGTCTGAAAAGACTGTATATTGCAGGATTCTACTATATGACATTCTGGAAAGGCAAAAGTGTAGACGGAATGATCAGTGGTTGCCAGGGCTTCAGGGGGAAGGGATGAATAGGTGAAGCAAAGGGAATTTTTAGGGCAGCAAAACTATTCTGTATGATACTGTCATGGTAGACGCATGATATTATACATCTGACAAAACCCATAGAGTTTTACAGCATAAAGAGTGAACCTTAATGTATGTAAACTTAAAAAAATTATTAAGGAAGTTGGGGGATCTCAGGAAGGAATACAGATTTTAATAAGAGAATAGACATGAATTACAAATAGATGAAATGACCTCACTGAAGAGGATGGGGGTCAAAGATGCTGACCTAAATAACTTTGGAAATGAGCAGAGTCTGTAAGACTAAAGATGAAAAGAACAGCACAAAAGTGCCACGCTCTAGTTGATAAAATCGTTTCTCACAAGGGCACAGGCAAATAATTCTGATAATGACATAGGGACACTGCAACTGAAAAGTTAAGTAAACAGATGGCAGATGGTGGGAGTCAAACTCATCACTGTTGTACTGGAATCTACAGGCAAGCAGGGGGAAGAGGCTAGAGCGATTCATGTGATAATAGCTTAGAATTGAAGACAATCAGTATAAACCCTCATTTAGCTTCATATGGATATAAATGGTTACACATAGAAATATTTACAGATGTTTGTCTATGCAGGGGTTAGTGTATATATTCATATTTATTTGCTCTGTCAGTCAGTTGAGGGGACCTATAAGCAAAATCTCAGTAGTGAAGAGCAGACCTAGTGCCCAGATGTTGGTTTCTAATACCTTTCTTCCAATAGAAAGAACTGGAACTCCTTGGTGAAATGACTGACTCTAGGGCTAGGGAAGGAAATATACAAGAACAACCTGGGGCATCTTGTGGTGCCTAATAGTAAGGAACTACTAAAAAAAAACCCAAACAAAATAAAACACAACTGATGGAGGTATGCCCAAGAAATACAGTAGCCAACTGAAAAAGCTGCCAATGTCCCAAACTGGGATAATTGGGGTAATAAAATAAATAAAGCAGTATTAGTTATAACACAGAGTATATATATAAGAATATATATAATTAATAATACATAAATAATATATAATGTAATAATATAGAATATATAAACACCTGTGAATCCATAACTATATGAATAAATAATTCAATAAATTAATAAATGTGGGAGAAGAGACAAATCTCCTGTTAGAAGAATACCAGATAATTTATGTAAGTGCTCTGATCTCAAGTAGGGGGGAAAGTAAATCTATACTTCTTAAGCGTGGTCTCTGCATAGTGACTTCCTTCCGAAGAGTACAATATGAATGAAGGGATGGAGAGAACTTTATAGTGGAGAACTTTACAGTGGAGAAACCTGGCTACTTCAGCCAAGTGATCAGGGTCAACATCAACTGTAATAAATGAAGTTGATAGTATTTACTATCATGACATGATAGTTGACATGATGTGTTGATAATAACATGTAATCTTTGTGATCTTACTCTTCCAAACCCCAGTCTTATCATGAGAAAAAAATCAAACGATTTCCAGTAGAGGGGTATCCTATGACTATGTGACCAGCACTCTTGAAAACTGTCAAGGTCATTAAAAAAAAAAAAGAAAGTCTGACAAGTTGTCAGAAATAAGGAGACATAGCAATTAAATGCAGTATGACATCCTGGATGGGACCCTGGAACAGAAAAATGACATTAGATAAAACTAAAGAAATCTGAATAAGCTATGTATTTATTTAATAATAATGTATCAAAAGAAATGAAATCTTACCATTTGCGACGACATGGATGGAACTAGAGCGTATTATGCTTAGCGAAATAAGTCAACTGGAGAAAGAGAACTACCACATGATCTCCCTGATATGAGGAAGTGGAGATGCAACGGGGGTGGGAGTTAAGGTGGTAGGAAAAGTAAAAATGAAAGAAGATGGGATCGGGAGGGAGAAAAACCAAAAGAGACTCTTAATGTCATAAAACAAACTGAGGGGGGTGGGGAGAAGAGGGGTTGGGTGAGGGTGGTGGGGTTACATCATATGTTTAAATAAAGCTTAAATAAAGTAAAAAAAAAATAATAATGTATCAATATTGGTTCATTAATTGTAGTAAACATGCCATACTAATGTATGCAAAGGGAAAGTAGGGGCAGTGTTCTTGGAACTGTGTACCATATCCACAATCTGAAAACTACTGGAAAATTGAAAACTACTGGAACTAAAGTTACTTTAATCTAGAAATCCAAAAACTACTCTAAAAAATGAAGTCTATTTAAAGAAAATTAGACAAATAGCACACACTTGTATTGAGAAAACACATTAAAGCAAATGAAAAATATAAAAAGTATAAAATGAAAAGTCCTTGCCGTTCTTCCAGTTTTAATTACTAGTGGTAACAAAATTAATTTGGTTAACATCTATTTTTCTAAAATTTTCTGGGCATATATACATTTGCAGGTATTTGATTTTCTCATAGAAATGGGATCATATTAAGGCATATTTTGTAATTTTCTGTTCTTATTCAAATAAATTAAATATTATATTTAATGTAGACATTGTTCCATAAATATTTGAATACCTACTTCACTCTTTTAATGACAACATGATATCCTATATTATGAATATACCATAAATATTATGTGTAATTTTTGGTGGTAAAACTAACAACATAGTGTACATCTTAAGGAAACATCTGCCATGTTAGTCTGTTGTTTTAAAGAATAAAGAATTTTAAAAATCATTTCTTTCCACAATAATCTGGGGATTTTGTGTCTTGATTAGGGAGATCATAGAAGTAATTTTACTGTATTATATTCCATTACTTATTACTTTTAATATTTAGGTTTGGATATTTAATCCATCTGGAAAATATTCTTTGTAATTTCTTTTTCTCCTAAATGAAGAGTCATTTTAATAACATCATTTATTGAATAGTCCATTTTTTTCCTGGAATTTGAAATATTACCTTTTTAATATGCTAACCTCTCATATAAGCATAGAATTAACTACCATCATAATTTTATTCTATTGTTTTTCTATTTCTGTATCATCAGTTTTAATTTATGTGGACTTATAGTGTGTTTTGATAGCTGGTAAGATGATTTCCTCTTTATTATCCCTTCTTTTATAAAATTTCTTCCTTTTTGATGTGTAATTTAAGGATTAATTCTTTAAAAAAATATTTTCCATGCTTTCTTCTCCTCCTCTTCCTCCTCTTCCTGCTCACCCATCTCTTCTTCCTTCTCCTTCATTTTTGCTGTTAAATTTTGCCTGGAAGTTTTTGTTGCCTGGAAGTTTGTGGCTGGCACTTTGAATAGGATCTTTTTTGTAAACACTTTTTTTTCCCCTTATCTGACTGTTGGTAAGAAATATTTACAAAAGCTATTTACTTAATATCAATAATTTAGCTGATTACCTTATTGAAAGCTGTCTTATTAGTTCTAGTTTTTCTATCATTACTCCTTGTTTTTCTATTGGGAAAATGATAGCCAATTCAAATAAAAGAAGGTAATTAACCCTGCCACAGAGTTCATCTTATGGTAAGAAACCCATGGCTATGAAGGGTACTACCCCAACATCTACTTAACTTATATATTTTTGGGAATTATTAAGTTGATTCATTAATTAATTTATTTTACTGACAAATCAAAACAAGTGTTTATGGTTGTAATTATGATTAATTTTTTTGAATGTGGCATGAAGCCAGTTACTAGGCCAATGGATGATTGTTTTATATGGAAATTACATTCTGATTAAATGTAAGTATTTACAAATGTTGGGCCAGAATTATGTAAATGATTTTAAAATTGTACCACTCTGTCCTGAGACAGGAGTCTGATTGTTAGGCAAAAGCCTGGTTAAATCAAACTAATACATTAACTTGATCAGAGCATAAATACATTAACAAATAAAATCTCATTTAATCCTCATAATGACCATTTTAGTTTGATATTATCATTCTCCATTCTTCATAATTGCCTGACAACCAAGTTAAGATAGAGACAAAATCAAACATCTCTTGGTTACACATGTAACTTTAACTCATATAAATCTGGAATTTTCTTTTTGCTCTGAGTAAAGGCAATAGATGTTCATTTGGTTAAGTCTTTAAAGCAAGGAATCTACTCGAGTGTTTCAAAGCCAAATTGCCTTTGTTTCTCCTCTCCCAACCATGAGAAATGGGCTTTTCAGTGGGAGGAGGGTAGCATAAAGGCCTAAGAGAAAGAGAATTGAAGGCTGGGCAAAAAGGAAACAGTTGAAAAAGGACCAGATTGGAAGAAGGCTGTGTGAAATGGGGATTTGGGAGCTGCTAGGGAGGCAAGTGTTGGTAATATATGATGGGCTGGTGTCAATGAGCAGGTATTGATGGATGAACGTATATGCCTATGTGATTGGCTAATGTGGGTAACATTTGATTCAGAGAGGTCATGAGTTAAATTGGAATGTAACATGTCTCGAATTTACTGCTACATGATGTTGAAAGCCAGACAAAACTGCAGTTTGGAGAAACACATTAATCAAATAACATGCAGAATTTTGCATGCCTCCCCTCCAAATAATAATGTTGAAATAAAACATTTCAAATAGAAACATTGCTTTGTATATACTAATATTAATCCTCTCCTATCTTCCAATTGCCCGAAAACATTTTTTT